>CAWUFW010019948.1:0-168045 GCA_963921515.1 Calotriton arnoldi
CTGTTTGCAGTGATGTAAAAGTCTCGGTACGAACGCGGTGCAGCAACTACAAGTGATGGAAAATGGTTGCAAGTACTTTTGATATAATATACATTGGTGACACTCAGCAAACCTCTCGCAATCCCTCTCATATGGCATGGGAGGAAATTAATGTGATTGGCAGTTTCTACTTTTCAAGAGGACTGCAAAGTGTCACTTACAGAAATTACATGATGTAGACACGACGTTTTGGGGAAAAATAGTTTAGCTGAGGTGAGTTGAGCAAATATTATTATTTTGTGTCAAGCTGCTGAAAATGTGTTAAGTTATGTTCTAATAACTGAAGTGATATCACGTTTCCCCTATTGTACAGACATCACTTTTAATTAAAAAATGGTGCTTTCATAATATGCACTGCCAACCTTTCATGCCTCAGGACCAAGCTGGATGATTGAATTTAGAAAATGTAATTCAATATCAGAATTGATATTGAGACGTCGGAGAATTTTAGGTAGGGCCTCGGGAATTTTGTGAATCTTCAGCCTGAAAAGAGCACGAGGCGCGCAGAATCGATTACTTTACAAAGCATGCGTAAGGAAAATAAAAAAGAAACTGTTTCCATTGTAGAGCGTCCGAGAGTTATATGCAGTAATGTGGTGATTCATCTCGTTGCATATAATTTGTCCAGTGTGTGTAAAATTCACTGTCGTCTTCTTTCGGGAAACATCTTTTACTTGTTCGCAGACATGGAGAAATATCACTCACTCCAAAGAAATCAACACAGAAGGAGAAGGGATAAAAGGAATATTAACTTCTATACTTATCTCATGAGCTTTGGTTAGACTTTTGGGGATGAAGAACAGAGGTTTGCCACTGGTAACTCAATGTAATTAAGATCTCTTCTTAAAATGCGGTGCAAGTGTGACATACTCCTCAAATGCAGAACACAGTTTCGATTCGCAAAGGCTTATTGATGCTGTAATGCAAAGACAATTTTTGTGAAGATATCATTGAAAAGTGGGATTTGCTGTTTGGTGCGCAAGAAATTTATATGTCAAATATATATCTTCCAAATTCTTTTTGTTTGCAGTATGTGTTTGCCTTCTTTAATCAATCCTTCATTTCATTTTTATGTTATGCGCTGAAATTAACCTGTGTTTATCCTCTAGTAGCTTGGCACAGGGCAGTCAGGCTTAACTTAAGAGCCAATGTGCAAAGTATTTGTCCAACACTTAAATTACAGTAACACAGTGAAAACATCACAAAAAGACTCCACACCAGTTTAGTAAAATAAAGAATATTTGTATGAGTATAACAAAACCAAAACGACAAAATTCCAATAAGTAGAAATTGAGATATGTATTTTTAAAGATTAAACTGCTATATATTGCTTAGAGTCATAAAGCACCAATCGGGGCGATCTGGTCACGCTTGACCGGGGAAAATTCAAAAGGTCAGGCCGACCGTGTTGGAGCACGCATCGGATACAGGAGACATGCAGGTCCTCTCCGGAGGATGCATCAATGGCGAGAGCACAATGTGTTGTTTCCGAGTAATGCGGTCAGGTGGATGCGTCGTGGTCAGGCCTCGCAGATGGGTCCCACGTTGTCATCGAACCCCTTTGGGATGAAGGCGATGTGTCATCATCAAGCCTCGAGTGGGGCCCCATGTCTTCGTCAAACCCCTTACGATGAAGATGATGCGGCATCATCAGGCCTCGCAGTTGGGTGACGTGTCGTCGTCGAACAGAGCAGGGATGTCCTCGAAGCGGCACTGCATCGACGTCGTCCACCCATTGCATTTATTGCTGGATACTCAAACTCTAATGTTCTCAACACTGTGTTTGCAATTGGTTTAATCGAGAAATTCAGGGGTTTGGGCTATCTGTACATATTGTAAATACATATGCCTTTTTATACTGTTTTCATTTAATTTGCTATGGCTCACTGATTTTCACTTTTCACTGCGCCGATATTTGGAGCACCTGTTCGTTTGTATATAGCATGAGGTTCAGTCTCTTGCAAGAATGATTTAAAATACAATATTGAATTATCTGCACCATTGTTGGATGTATAATTTTATTTTTTGTTGTGAGCACAAGTTTGATTCGTTTTTTCAATCAGTGAGAAATCCATGACTGTATTGAATTTTTGTTTTGAATTGAAATCCTGGTAGAACATTTGTTTTTTTGTAGTTTCATTACCTTTGTCCTAGAGGTTACAGGGTGCCCCATTTTTCTTGCTGCGCATCGAAGGTAAATGCGTCGGTTCCGACCAGAGCAAAGCAGGCGATGCCTGGGTTTTTTAAGAAAACAGCTGCTGAATCCTATTTCAAGGCCCAGGACTGGATAGGCACCACTTGGTAGGGCAGGACTCACAGTTGGCAGAGTCCAGCAGTTGAAGCAGAGTTGAAGAAAGTCCTTGATGGCCCTGAGACATCAAAACAGGAGGCAAGCCAGCAAGCCCTTGGAGTCACTTAAGTTTTTGGAGGGTGTAGAGATGCAGGTCCAGTCCTTCTCACTCCCAAGCAAGAGTCAACAGGCCAACACACCAAAGCATTTCAGCAAAGTGGCAGTCCTTCCTGACAGCACAGCAGTCCTTCTTCCTGGCAGAATGTCCTCAGATCCAGAAGTGTATTGAGTTGGTGGTGTCAAGGGTCCAGCACTTATACCCAGTTGTGCCTTTAAAGTGGAGGAGACTTCAAAGAGAGGCCTTTGAAGTCCACAAGGCCCTTGCCCTTCCTGCCCTGGCTCCAGACTCACTACAGGGGGGTATGCAGCTCTTTGTGTGGGGACAGGTACAGCCCATAGCCCTACGCAGGTGCAAGTGCCAGCTCCTCCCTCCCATCTAACTCAGGAAGGCCCATCAGTCTGGTGAGGGGCCATCAGGATGTGAATGACAAACCTCAGCTCCATTTATGTGTGACTGTCTAGAGGGAATGAACAAAGCCCAGCTGTCACCCACCTTAGACGTGTATTCAGAGACAGGCAGAGGCACAGATTGGTTAAAGTAAGAAAATGCCATCTTTCTAAAAGTGGCATTTTCAGACTTGCAACTTAAAAACCAACTTCACCATAAGTTGCGTTTTTAAATTGTCAGTCCAGAGACACCAAACTCCAAATGTCAATCTTTTCCCAATTGGAAATTACACTTATAAAATGGAACAAGGTAATCCCAATGTTAACCTATGGGAGAGATAGGGCTTGCAGTATTGAAAAACGAATTTAAGAGTTTTTCACTCCCTGGACATGTAAAACTTAAAGGTACATGTCCAACTTTTTAAATACCCTGCACCCTGCCCTTGCGGCTGCCCAAGGCCTACCTTAGGGGCCACTTATATGTATTAAAAAGGAGGGGTTGGGCCTGGCAAGAGTTTTAACTTGCCAGGTCGACGTGGCAGTTTAAAACTGCCCACACAGGCTCTGCAATGGCAGGCCTGAGACATGTTTAAAGGGCTACCGAAGTGGGTGGCACAATCAGTGCTGCACGCCCACTAGTAGCATTTAATTTACAGGCCCTGGGCACATACAGTGCACTTTACTAGGTACTTATAAGTAAATTAAAAATGCCAATTGTGGACAAGCCAATGTTCCCTGAACTTTAGCACTGGTTAGTAGTGGTAAAGTGCCCAGAATCCTAAAGCCAGCAAAAATGAAGTCAGCAAAACAGGAGATCAGAAGGCAAAAAGTCAGGAGAAACCACCCCAAGGATGCCAGGTATAACAGTTACATATATTGCCTTTCATTGATATGTCCCATCTAGCACCAAAACCAATCCTAGCTAGAAAAAATGGCTTTGTTTTAAAATGGGACAAAATTGATGAGACTGTATTCTTTACTAATCTCATAGTGTCAAACCACGAGGACACACAACTGTGTTTGGATCCACTGCTAAACCATATACAGGTGATTGAAGCATTTAGTAACATCATAACTAATATCAAATTTCAACTAACTCGCACAATACCGGTAAGAGATACTCCCCAGCATCGCTAGTTTGATAAGAACTGCGCATTAGCCTCATCAAACTTCCGAAAAGCCTTAAAAATACTACCCAGAGATAAAGATCACGTTCACACTCTGAGGAACCTCTATAAACTAGCAAGGGAAAGTAGGCTGAGGCAGCTTAAACCTGAGGCGGGGAAAATTTAAAGCGAGCATCTTCTCTCCACGACAGTAAAGCTTTTTGGAAGGTGATTAATTCACATTTCTTGACAGATAAGGGCGGACCCTCACTGAATGTACATATTGATGAAGATTCTTGGATAAGGTACTTTCAGGACAATTTTCAAAAGCCAGGCGAGTTGCACTCATTGGATACCTGCCCTTACACCAAGGAAATTACTCACCACTCTTTCGACCTTGAGGAAATCCAACTCGCTCTGTCCCAGTCACCATCACTGAAAGCAGCAGGGCCCAATGGGGTCCCCATGGACATCTTTCTTACAAACAATCCATTTTGCTCCCCATTATTAACTGTAGTTTTTAATTCAATAGCCAAGACCGGACCCCTACCCACCTGGAAACAATTCTTGATAATTCCAATTTACAAAAAAGGGGACGTCACTATCCCTGCTAACTATTGCCCCATTTCTTTACTTGACAGTACTGCTAAACTTATGGGCAGGCTATTGCTAAACAAATTGGAAATCTGGGTTGCGGAAAAAAAGATTCTTGCAGAAGTACAGTATGGGTTCAGACAGGGCAGGGGAACCATTGATCAGTGCCTCAACCTGTCACTAATAACTGGAAAGTATTCCCTGGCTAAAAAGGGCCAAATATATATGGCCCTTATGGACCTGTCCAAGGCCTTTGATTGTGTGGTACACAGCAAACTGCGGCACATTATGAAGGAAATGGAAGTGGACGCCGTAATAATTAACTTTATAAGAGAGCTATATACGGACGCCACTGCTATGGTCCGTTTTGGGAGGCAAGGCGAATGTACAAATTCATTTAAAATCGAAAGGGGCATTAGACAAGGGTGTGTCAAGGGTGTGTCTTGGCCCCGTTTTTGTTCGCCATCTAATCAAACAATTTAAACGAGGCCCTGATTAACAACTCAAAAGATACCCCTCAAGTACTGTCATCTCCCCTCTCAATTCTGCTTACGCAGTCTTGCTGGCAAGGACCCCTTTGGCCCTCCAAAACCTAATTGTACAATACTCTGCTTTTATGACCGAACTGGACCTACATGTAAATAAAACTAAAACCTTTATTATGGTGGTGGGTGGTGCTAAAAAGAAGTCGATGAAATACCATCTAGCTGGGGAAAAATAGAACAAGTCCAATGTTTTAACTATTTAGGGGTTGTCTTTAAATTTAAACCAAGCTAAGGAGATGCTACAGAGTGAGCAAATCATATGGCCAAAAGTATTGCTGCAATATTTAGATTCTCCCAAAAATTAGGCTGTAAGCCAATACAGGAAATGTCCAAAATTTACTTTGCCATAACAATATCAATTGCTACTTGCTGGGCAGCAATCTGGGGGACAACGGATGTGACGGCACTCCAAGTCATAGAAGACAAATTTGTTAAGAGACTATTGTCAGTTCCACTAGCATGCAATAATTTTAACTCACATAAGGAAGCAAGTCTGCCCTTCATTACTGATGTTATTAAATTGGCCCTCTTTCCCTGTGGCTGTCCACGTGGAAAAGGAGCACCGCTGATCTGAATCAAAAGATTTTAAAAGACATAATGAATTCAGACCAGGCTCATAAAATTCCCTTGATACCCTATGTCAGACAAACCCTCATATCGCTGGGGCTTGCGCACTCATATGATGCACCTACCCTCTACGAACAATTTCCCAAATCAAGATTAAAATATCTTTTTAACAAGCAAGCGTCTTCAGACATGTGGGAAAGATGGAGAGGGAAACAATCTGCAAAGGTCTATGAAGGGCTACCTCAGTTACCCCAAGGCCCTCGCTCTTACCTTGCATTCGTAGAGAACAAACAGCACCGTCACATTCTGATCAGATTCCGTCTAAACTACATTCTGCTAATGTTGGGGCACCCAATAAACTTATTCTCAATAAGTAATCTACCGTTTTGCCCATGCAACGATAAGTCGACTCAATCGACTTCGCATATCTTATTTTACTGCCCATTTTACGCAGCAGAGAGAAAAAAATTTATTATTCCATTGTTGAAAAAATTTACCCTGCGTTCCCAGCGTTAGCTCTTTCCTTATTATATCAACTAGAAACCCCGGGGCAGATTTACAAGCCCCTTGCGCCACTTTTGCGTCACTTTTAACATGGGAAAAGTGACGCAAAAGTGGCGCAAGGGGCTTGCAAATCTGCCCCCCCGTTTGTCTGTTATGCATTGGCTTCTTTCCTACTGGCTGCCACAAAAACCCGTAAGGTTCTTAGCGTGACACCAGCCCTACCTTTTATTTATTTATTTATTTATTTATTTATTTAAAAGCCCAGCCCTACCTTAAAGATGACTGTTCTAACTTAAGTTTTAAAATCTATGATTGTCACCCATCGAAAATATTTGTTTACCTCGGAGGCATCGTATGTTTTGCACAAATCGTGTCTTTTATCTTAATATGAATTTTAAAGTCTTATTTTAAATTGTACTTGCACTGTAATTGTTTTTTATTAAGACTGGCTTTTGCACGTAATGAATTGCTTTTTATATATGTACTTGTATGCATTTTATTCAAATGCAAAATAAAGTCTTTGAATTGAATTGAATTGATATGTCCCAAGAAGTTTTCAGAAACACACACAAAATTGTGTATTCGGGAAGACTCCCATAATCAAATTGACATTGATTTTTTTGCTAGCATAGCTCTGCTGTTTTGAATTGAGGTGAATAACAGTTTTTCTTTCTCACAATGTAAAGGTACCCGTTTTATTGACTGTTAAAAAATGAAAGGTAGGACTGTCTGTCCAAAGTCAAAACCTGTAACCTCTCAGTTCCATACAGATACTAGCAGCAAAAGCATAACTCACTGAGCTATTTTAGCCATAGTGTGGACGTTTGGCCTAACTTTAGGAGAGTGCAAAGAGCACTGTCTATGGAACTGGTCCAGGGACAGTTAGACAGAAAGATGTGTCATCCTTTTCTTTCCTTATCATGGTCCTTATACTTGAAATATGCATTTCTCTTGCAGAACTACCCAGTAACCCTAGCATCAATTCCCTCAGGGCCAGTGGCAGATTCTCCTCGAGGGCGTCGGGGCTCTGCCCCCTTTACTTTCAGCCCCGGGCAGGACAAAATAAAAGAATTTTGTTTTCTTATATATCTGGTTTTTTTAATTATATAAAATGTGCACACACGTTTTGCCTACTGGCTGAGGGGCGGATGCACCCTGCCACCCACCTCGCTTGCTTCCATGGCAGACCGGGATGCATTCCTTAAATTGCTCCCCCTGGGCGTGCCCGAAGTCTAGAGTATTTCCGGGCTGAGGCTCTCACAGCCCTGAGGCCTGTGAGGTCATCAGCTCGGCAAAGACGTAGTCTTGTTCACCAGTCTCCACCCCCTGATGCTCCGTGGATAAAAATAGCCCCGGGCGTTTTACACTGAAGCCCTGTATTTCTAGGGCTTCCCGTCAATCAGGCAGTGGAGACTGGAGAGCATGATTAACCCATACCCCACCCTTTCCCAGATCGTCACAGGGTGGGGTGGGCCTCACCCTGTGATGTGTTAGGAAAGGGTTATGCGGCCCCCGGGGGAAGTAGGGTCAGCAGACCAGTCTTCCCCCGGGGTTTTCGCGCAAGACCAGGACAGGGTTGTTCGTTAGGGCTAGGGGGCTGGTTTAGGGGTGGGGTTAAGGTTAGGGTATAAAGAGGGCAGGGGAGGAGTTTTAGCCTCTTCCTGCCCTCAGCGCCATTAGGGTAGGGTCTTTGAGTTAATCGATATTGAGTTGTGAGGTTTAATTAGGTGTAGATAGGCCCATCTGGTCGGATTGGGCGGTAATTTGTCACTTCGTTGCAGCCGGAGTCCTGGTGTGATGTGGACGGGCTGTTTTTGCAGTTACGGACCCCAGGGTGAGCGGCAACAGCACCGGAACCCCCATGGCGGCGCCGGATGCGGAGGCGGTCCGCGCGGCGCTTCTGCTGCTGGGCCGCGTTGGGAGAACGGATCTCCTGCGGCCCGGCGTTCTTGATGAGGCGTGGGTCGGGATGACCCGGTCACCTCGCACGGCCTTGGCGGGGGTTGCGGCAGCGGTGATGGCGTGCCAGGAGGAGCCGCCATCACCGCGAGGAGGTACGTCAGGGCAGGACCGGGTCATGGGGGCCGATGAGAAGGGAAAGCGCGGGGGAGGCGTAAGAGCCTTCCCCCACGGGTGCAGAGCGACGCGGCAGCCACCAGGGAGGTTTCAGGTCCAGGGGGGAGGGGATGGTGCACTCCCCTGCAGCAGCATGGAGCGGAGGCAGCCGCACCCGTTTCCACACAGGTTATTTTGCATCCCCAGGGGTGGCACAGACGTGGGGACGGACACTCTGGAGGTGGAGGGAGGGGGGATGAAGGTTCAGGTTTGGAGAAGAGTGCGGCTGACGATTTCCAGCTCTTTCTCTCAGGGGAGGAGTCCGAGGGGGAGGTTGAGTTTGCTGGGGAGGTGGTGCCCATGGATCTGTCCAGGGGGGTGGGGGGGCCAACCCCCGTGTGGGGCCGGGGGGCCGGGGAAATCCAGTGGCAAGTGGATGCAGGGGGAGGCAGCCAGGGACAGTGTGCCGGGCCCTTCTGGGACTGGGACTGGGGGATTTGAGGACCAGCAGTTTCTGTCGGCACTGCCCAGGTGGGAAGACATGTCACTTGAGGAGCGGATACGCGACCACGTCGCATTATCCAGGAGACAGAGTAGTGGTGGCAGGTGTTGTGTGCAGCCCGGGATGTGGGATTTGGGGGTTGTACCGGGGGGGCTGGGCCCCCAGCCCCCCACGTGGTGGGGGCCACGGGTTCTGGGCATGGCCGGGGGGGCCGAGGGGCCCTGTGGCAAATGGGTTTGGGTGGATGAGGTGGGGCACACACTAGGTTCAGGGATGGCCGTGACGGCTTCGAGGCCCAGTGGCGCTGGGGCCCCCTCAGGTTACAACAGCCTAGGGGGGGCACAAGCCAGTGGTAATAGCTGGCAGAGGCATGGGTGGGCCAGCGGGGCGCAAGATGGCTCCAGGACGCCGGGCAGAAGTTGCAGGGGGGTCCGCGGTGGCCTGCCCTCCACCGAGGGAGCGGGCACCAGCGGTGGCGGAGTGTGATTTTGTGCCTGGTGTGAAAGGAAAAGGTGGGAAGAGAGTGGTGCAAGAAAGGTTGGGAGTGGCTGATGCAGTGGAGCAAGAGGAGCAGCTGGACTATGATGACGAGAGTGAGGAATTGGAAGAGGGCGAGGTGCGTGACTGTGGGGATTGGGAGAGGCCAAAGGCAACAACGGAAAGGCTTGGTGTTTTGCAGGCTACCCAGGCTAGCACCAGCAGGACCACGAAGGTGACCCAAAAGACTGTTGGCGCCCGAGGAGCAGAGCGGGAGATGCCTACTCAGCTGTCAGGTGAGGGTGCTTGGTGGGGCGCATGGGAGGATGGTGTTAACAGGGGGCGGAAGTAGGCCTGCCGGTCGGTGGGTGTGGGGGAGGGGTCCGTGAGGGACCCAGGAGCGCCTGCTACGGCGGCAGTGGTGTCGGGGAGTAGTGGTAAGCTCTTGGTTGGCGCAAGCATACAGACTGATAAGACTGATGATCAGGGCGGTAAGGATGACAAGGGCGAAGACAAACACAGGAAGAAACTACCGTACATGGGTTTGGCGATGGCACTGGGGTCCCACTTGTCAGAGAAAACTAAGTCCAGGATTTGGAAGCATGAGTATGTGGATGTGTTCAAGCTCTTGCATAGGGAGATACAGGCCAAGGAGGGCTCCAAAGAGGAGGAGTGGGAATTGACTAGGCGGCCGAGGGTGCCGGTAAATATGGAGAATTGGACGTCGGCGTTTCTTATCTACGCGAGTATATATTGCGAGAAGCATCTAGACAGGGCGATAGCGTTGCTTAAGTATATGGATATTGTCCGGAAAGCTCAGATGCATTTCGGCGGTTTTGCGTGGCTCAGCTACGATGAGGAGTTTAGGGCCAGGATTAGCGTCAATCCGGATAAGCCATGGGGGGAGTTAGATCAGGAACTCTGGATGCAGTGGATGGCCTCTTCTCAGTCGTCGGCATCTACACACACGGCCAGTGGCCTCCCGGTCACATACCGGCCTTTTCAGTCTCGTCCCGCCCAGTCTGGGGCGGGAGGGCAGGGCGCTTCCAATGGGGTGGGAGGACAGAGCACTTACACTGGGTCAACGGGTCAGTCGCCCAAGACTCGCAGGGGCTAACACAGGTGCCTGCTGGAACTTTAACAAGGGTTTCTGCACGCGACACCCTGCAAATTCAAGCACGAGTGCTCCAAGTGTGGCGGACGCCACCCTGTTACGCAATGTTTTACTCTGGCCACGCCCTCGGAGCAGTGGCGCATTACCAAGGGAAGAGGGCAAGCTGGGCTAAAGGGCTCCTACACCGGTTAGGGTCAGGGCCATGGGTCCGTGGTTCTCGCGTTATCCTGATAGAGAGGCTGCACTAAGGATCCATTGGGGTTTCGCTGAAGGTTTTCGGGTGGGTTATCAGGGCCCCCGGGAACAGAGATGGGCGGAGAATTTGAGATTGGCAAAAGAATTACCAGGTGTTGTTGCAGTGAAACTACAGAAGGAGGTGGCGGAAGGCAGGATAGTTGGCCCTTTTTACCACTGGCCTGTTCCTGACCTGATCATATCGCCTTTGGGAGTGGTGCCTAAGAAAGACCCAGGGGAGTTCAGGTTGATCCATCATTTGTCCTGGCCGGAGGGGAGGTCTGTGAATGATTTAATTGCCGAGGAGGATTCCAGAGTCTTGCATGCATCCGTGGACGATGCGTCGGTCTGGTGAGGGTGTGCGGGCGGGGCGCGGAATTGGCCAAGTGTGACATCAAGTCGGCCTTTCGCCTCCTGCCCATACACCCGGCAGATTTCTCTTTGTTGGGGATGCAGTTTGCGGGTGCCATCTTTGTGGACAAGGTTTTGCCCATGGGTTGTGCCATTTCCTGTGCATTGTTTGAGACGTTCAGCTCCTTTTTGCAGTGGGCATTCACGGACCGGAGTGGTCATCAGGCGGTCTCTCATTATTTAGACGACTTTCTGTTCGTCGGGAGGGCGCAGTCCGTTGAGTGTGAGAGAGCTCTTGGGCAATTTCAGGCCATGGCGCAGGAGTTCGGGGTTCCCTTGGCACCGGAGAAAACAGTTGGGCCCAGCTCAGCTGCTGTTTGAAATTCTTGGGCATTGAGTTGGATTCAGTCGAGTGGTTGGCCAGGTTACCGGATCAGAAGGTGACGGAGATGCAGGCTTTCCTGCGGCACGTGATTGGTGAGAAAAAGATTGATTTGCGGTCGGTGCAGCGCCTCCTGGGTTTTCTGAATTTCGCGTGCTGTGTGGTGCGGGCTGGGAGGACTTTCTGCAGACGCCTCGGCATGGCCATGTCGGGAGCGGTGCTCCCGCATCATAGGGTCCGGATCTCGTTGGGGGTCCGAGCAGACCTTCGGGTGTGGCAGATGTTTCTGTCAGAGTTCAATGGTGTGTCACTGGATTTTGAGGACGATAAGCTGGTCTGGCAGGTGCAACTCTTCTCTGATTCCGCAGGGGCTTCCGGTTTTGGGATCTTCTGGGACGGGAGGTGGTGCGCTGAACGATGGCCGGAACATTGGCTGCAACAGGGCAGGAGTATTGCTTTCTTGGAATTCTTTCCTCTGTTGGTCGCTTTGGAGGTGTGGGGTGCGGAGTTCAAGAACAGATCAGTATTGTTTCATGTGGACAACAGGACGGTAGTGGGCTTGGTGAATGGCCAGAAGGCAAGAGACTTGCGAGTGCTGCGCCTGCTGCGTAGTTTTATGTTACAATGCTTGCGACTGAATGTGATGTTTCGCGCGCAGCATGTCCCTGGCGCAAGCAATGACGTTGCGGATGCATTGTCTCGTTCGCATTGGCTGCGTTTCAAGCTCCTGGCACCAGGAGCGGATGCGTGCAAGACCAAGGTGCCGGACGGCATCTGGGCCTGGGGGGAGTGAGAGTGGTGGGCCTCGTCGAGAAGTCCGTGGCTGAATCTACAAGGCGTACTTACAGATTGGCGTGGTCTGAATTTTGAGCTTTTCTGGGATGGACCAGTGAGACGTGGTGCATGTCACGGCAAGACTGTGAACAGGGAGTTATTCGTTTTGTTTTGGATTGCATTGACAAAGGTTTGTCGCAGACGACGATTGGGGGGAAATTGGCGGGGATCTCTTTTTACAGCATGTTGTACATGGGCTATGATCCAGCCAGGAGTGATTTGTTGAGTCGAATGTTGAAAGGTTGGGGACGGGAGCAGAGTGAAGGGGGGGGGTGAGGCACCGAGGGAAGCGATTACTTTTGAGCTCTTGCTGGGTTTGTTGGCGGAGTTGCAGCATTGTTGTTACGATGTACATGAAGTTGCGTTGTTTCATTTATGTATGATTTGGATGGTTTTTGGAGCGTTTCGGGTCTCGGAGTTGTTGGGTGCACGGGGGAATGGGGGGAGAGTGTTTGACGATGTGCGCTTGGATGGACGTCGTTTGGGTATTTGGCTGGGTCGTTCTAAGACTGACCAAGCGGGCAGGGGTAAGTGGGTGTGGCTGCGTGAAACAGGTTGTGAAGGGGCGTGCCCGGTGCAGGAGTGGCAAGGTTTTTGTCTGCAGGCTCGGTGTGTGTCTGGTGAAATTTTCTGTCATGCTTCGCAGAAGAGAGTGACGGCGCATCAGTTGCTGGCGGTGTTGCGAATGGCGTTGAGACGGCTGGGCAGGGATCCCGCTAGGTTTGGTACGCATTCCTTTCGCATAGGCGCAACGACAGCGGCGGCACGGTTGGGGTGTTCCTGGGATAAGATACGCCAGATTGGGCGGTGGAGATCTCGTTGCTGCGAGCGCTACGTGCGTAAGTAAGTCCGGTTTTGGCGGTAGGAGGGCTGCGGAAAGTTTTGTATTTGCGGACAGTTGGGGGAAATGAGTAAGTGACTCCCTCGGGCAAGAAATTCGAGCAACGTTCCCGGCCTCATGAAAATGTATAATTGTATTGTATTTGGCTGTTGGGCACATGGTTTTCTGTTGTGAATGTTTTTGGTCATTATACTGTGACCACGTGACCAGCCGGAGACCTCAGCCTGCAGTCCCTTCCTGCTTGTCTAATTAAAGACATTTACAAAGAGCGAAACATTCCCACGTAAATAGAGAGACTTCCCCATAAGCCAGCGTGTCTCTGCTCTGATAGGACGGTAGGCCTGGGACAGAGTCAGTCACACATCAGTTTTGGAGGTAAAGACATGAACATGCTAGGCACAGCTTGGCGTGTGAATGAGTGTTCTCTTCATGAGGTGAATGTGACATGACTGTTGTCACATTCCCTGCCCCTTGCTAGAATTGAGTTTGTGACGGACTCTTCCCCCGCCCTTCTGGATTTGTGACTCACTCTTCAATGGGGAGCCTGACACATGACTGACTTTTCCCTCGGTGTACTGGATGATAGGGGGGGGGGAATGACTGACTCTTCCCCACTGGCTGATATGTGACCAACTCTGCCAAGGGTTTAGGAGACACTACATTTCGAGGGGGTTGGTTAGAAGCTCATGGGCAAGCTTGGAGAGAGAAGAGAGAGTCAGGGGTCAGGCTTGGTTTTGAGAGTCAAAACACAAACTGAGGCATCCGAAGATGTAACTCAGACAACAAATGTCATTAAAAAAAACACGAGAAAGACTTTGTGAATGAAAATAAAATATATATTTATATTCAGCATTATTCAGTGTCTCAAATAAGCACATAAGATTTTATTACTGAATTTAGTGATATTTATTTAAAGAAATTAAAAAACAAAACAAAAATAACATTCAAGAATACTCCCATTGCCCAGGGACATCTTAAGGATTTTGGGGGCTCTGGGCCAAACGTATTTTAGGGGCCCCTTTTCGGAACAGCTTTGAATTTATGATCCAGTTTCAGCTGTTTCATGCACTCTACGGCCAGGTCACTGACAGTGCACAGTCACACTGGTGCAAATTCTAAATATATTTACATCTAATATTTAGGGATAGTGACGTGTGTTTTCAGTATTGTAACAAACCAGCAGCTCGCTAATATTACTGCAAATAATCTTTGTGACATATGAATATGTGAGGTCCAGTTTTGATCTAAAAGAAACCTTTTTTATGGCTGTTGCATGAAAAATAAACACAACATTTCTCTACAAAATGTCTGTAACAGACTTTCACACATCACTCACATTAAAAATAAATAAAAGGAAAACAGCGTTTGAAACAATCTCTTTAAGAATTATTCAAAGTAATCAGGGCAAGACTCTATAGAACAGAACAGAGCTGGCTCTATCAGGGGCCCCCCTGAAAGGCTGGGGCCCTGGGCCAGAGCCCACTTTGTCCATGCTTTAAAACGTCTCCACCATTGCCTGACAAAGTTGCAGAGAGTTACCCAATGTGTGGAGAGTTACACAATGTGTCCATTTGTCGTGTTCTCTGTACAGCCCAAGTAATTATGAAATGTGACCCAAGATTATTTTCTATCAGCCATACTCAAGCCAGGTTTGTGGAGCACAGATCCTATCCTGATCCACATGAATGGCCTCTCAACAACCTGGTACATGTCTGGTATTGTATCCATGGTGCAGTCCTGCCTGCCTGCTTGTATACGTCCTCTAAAGTTGTTGGATGGCTCTTAGTTACTGGTAACTAGAGTTAGTTCTCTTCTCTCTCCCTGCTTGCCTACCATGCTGCTCCTCAGAGCACCCCTCCCACTGGAATGCTTGTAAAGCCAAGTGCAGTGTTTGACATTGAATTATCATAATTTGAAGGGCAGTTAGTTGCATGTAACTGAACATTAACTGTTACCTGAAGGCAAGGTGTAACCTGCCCAAAGAGAACACTTGAACAAAGGCTGGGGCATGGAAACGTCCTTTTGGTTTTTGCAGGCTGTGCAACACTGGATAATTCCTGCTTTTGGGTGACTACGAAGGCTGCTGCAGGCAGAAGACATTCAGTGTGCATAACTGTCTTTCTCTTATTTACGTTTTTCTCATGATGAAATGCGCTACATAGGATATCAAACTTCCAAACAATTTTATTTGAGCCCAGATTGTCTATCATTTCACTGCAGGGATTTAGACTTAATTCCTAATGCTTACACAGACACTAGAGAAACCACCCATCTATTCATCGTCCTCAAGGTGTTGTTTTAATTACAGCTACCTCATTACTGCTAATGCTAACGTGCGCACCCTAATGTGAAGGCAAACACAGTGACGCAGTCGGCAGGTGAGAAAATATGAGAAACGTGCATGTGCGATTCATCAAGATTTTAACTACACGACATCTTAGCGAGCCACTGCGTGGGCAAATGCAGCCATTGATCCAGCACTGAATTCCAATGCGCTGGCTTTACAGGTGCTCTGATATTCGGCACTCAGTGGACGTGTAACATGCAAGTGCGACCCACTAGAAGAACTGCACGACAATTGGGAAATTGTGCAGTCCGCAGAGTGCACGAGAGTCGTATTTAGATAGTTTAGAGTATTTTTTAGGAGGCGTTAAAATAGTGACAAAATGTTTTCACCTACCGAAATGTAAGGACAGAGTTGGTGCTCCAGTTTTCTTACTCAGTGGGTCAACATTTCAAAGTAGAAATCACTACTTGGAGTTTTTGAGTTGTACTTAATTTTTGTGTAGCTATAATTATTTTGTAGTGCGTTGGTGCTATGTATGCCCTGTATATATATGTATGTCTACATATGTATATAGTCGTGCATTCATTTATTCACTCTTCCTCCCCTTGTTCAGGGTTTCCACAAATGAATTTGGAACATATTAATCCCTGTCGCTCTAAACACGCATTGCCTGTGGCTTTAAGCGCTATGTACATGCTGTTTCAGGGGTATTGTTCAAGGTCCTTTGTTTTTGAATCCTCACACTTGTGTTGGTGCCCCAGCCTGAAGCATGCACCAAAGCCCGTAACTGCCGTGCCCATGTGCTCATATCTAAGAGAGAGAGGACGCAGTGCTTATGGCCCTTACTTTCTTTCCTTTTTTGTAGTTTTATATAGCACAAACTCTCCCTCACACAGCTGTTCTTGGTTTCACTCCCTCACACAACTCCCCTTGGCTCTCTCATTCAAAATGTTGTAGTGAAGTCACTGTTGCACTTTTTTTTTTAAATGGCGTTTCTTGCATGAAAACAGACAATTAATTTAAGGAAATAGTGTCATCATATTGAGGTACAGCACTGCACAGTCAATGAATGTATTTATTGTATAGTTAAAACCATTGCAAGTGTATCAGTGTGTTCAAAAGTTAATATGGGCAAATGATAACTTCAGCATATGCAGAGATTGTCCTCTATAGCTCATAAAAATTGGCAATTTCTTAAATGATAAATAATTCAATCGTATTGCTTTATTAACCTTCCTGCTTCCTCAAATTTGCTTGAAAATGCGCCATTTATCCACTCTTTTTTCAAAATTTTCTCGGGGGGAGAACCCCCCAAACTCCCTGTAGGGTGTTTAGGCTCGCTCGCCGCAGTGCAGTACGCCAATAATTTTACGCCTCACCACTTTCGAATGCCACCACCCGCCACTGCTCAGGGCCTGATGTACGAACGTCTGTATTCGGTTGTAAGTGGACCAATTTCCACAATTGGACAGTTTGTGCCCACAAAAAGGCTTTTTGGCACGTACAAACCAAAAATTGCGATTCTGTAGCATGTTAACTAATTGTAATTTGGGTTAGCAACCAAAGTCCAAATCGGTATTTGGATGGGGTGTGTTTAGGGCTTCCCTTCCAAATACCGATTCACAGTGGCATGTATTAATGTTTTGCGACTGAATTCCAGTTGCAAAACATGAATCTTTTATCGCCTACTGAAAGATAGTGGTAAGGCATTTGCAAATGGGAAGGGGTCCCCAAGGGCTCCCTTGTCTTATGAGAATGTTGAAAAAAATATTTTTTAACAGTAGGCAGTGTTCCCATGCAGCACCGCCTAATCTTAAAAAAGTTATTTACACTTTATTTTTTAAACACATCCCCTATTCCTTTAAGGAATATGGGTTGCCTTTAAAAAAAAGCTTTATTTAAAAGCAATCATAGACATGGGGGCCTGCTGACCTCATCAGGCTACCATCCTTTGTAATGGCTGTGGTATTCATGAGGTAGATCGAATTGTAAACCAATAGGAATCAGTATTTTGCAAGCTGATCTATTACCACCTAGGTCAGTTAAAAAACCAGAATGGATTCGGCAGAAGTTGGTACGCAATTTGTGACCACTTTTACAGAATCCATTAATCGTACATCTGGCTCAAAGTTCTACTTCCCTTTGATGGAAGGGAGCCTACCTCATGACTCTTCACCCCACCATGGCCTATGAGAAGAAGCACCTTGACTTCCTCCCAAGCTGAAGGTCTCCCTGAAGTCCCTCGAGATCAACGCTGCTACCAGGGAAACCCTTGCACTGAACTGTCCAGCTTGGCACAGCCTCATTCACAAAGTATGCTTAATCTCTGAGGCGAGGCGCACTGCTGAGGCTCAAAGAAAGTGTTAGCTGTGCACATCCAGAGCTGCCCACGCATCACCGACAGTGTCATCACATGTCTGCTCGACAAGTGACACGACATTCCATGCCCGAATCGGACTACTCAGACATCATTGGATGCACAGAGCCTGGTTAGCCAATCAAGGAGATGTTGAGGTTTTCATCAACAATGATGGATGAACATCATCATCGCCTGTCAATGGATGGACAATTTCCCAGGATTCAACTCACAAGAAATGACACACTATGGTATGGAAAGGGTGAAGCACCTGTTGTGAGGCACTGGAAGTCTTGTCCCAAATGTACTGGCTCTCAGGTAATTGAAGTGGCCACATGGCCAGAAGAGCAGTAAGATGAGGCAGTGTCCTTAGCCTTATCAACACCCTCAATGTGGTACTGCACGCTACCCACCTAACACACTACTAAGGCTTCATCTTCAACCTCAGCTTCACAACATTACCAACCATCCAATGCAAATCTCCAATACCCCTGAACTGGAAGGACTACTTTTCTGTCCCAATCAACTGACTCAACATTCATCTAAACACCCAGGTCAACTCAATACAGAACAACAAACCTTCAGATCTCTCATAGAATCCTACATCAAAAAAATATAGCTTGAACTCATCTTCCCGCCTGTCACTTCATGTTTGATGCCAATAGCCTTCTTAATGATTTCAATGCAATGCTGAAAAACCATGTGAACCCCCTCACTATAACTAAAACATGCAAGTGAACTCCAAACCCTTCTGCACCTTGGTGCTCAAAATACTTCATCAACAACAATACTCAATCTCCAGACAGGAAAGAAGTTGGAAGATAAGCAGAACCTCCAATGAACTCGTGTTACTGACGTTGGCCACACAACATGCAAACAACCCATTAAATCAGTCAAAGTGAAGTTCAATACTACATCATCAATGAAGCTTCCAATAGAAGCACAACACTCATCCAAGACAATCAAACAGTGCATCAACTCCCTGCCACATCCTGACTTCCTGTACTCCACTGACAAGTGCAATTCCATTAACGTATTCTTTGGTAAAATTATACAGAAGATCCAACAGTACATCAACAGCACTAGACCTGCTTCACCCCCCTTATACCAACGCCACTGCCTAGCATTTCACAGTGGTCATCTTTCAAACCGCTGTCTCTCGTGGATCTCACTGAAATCTTCAATTCCCTCAAAGCCATCTCCTATGAAAATAAATTATATCTTACAGCCCTTAATCAAAACCCTCTCTGGAAGAGCTCTCTCACCCCTATTCAACATCACCAGTGCCTTCCTCTGTCAAGGCATATTTCCAGAACCTCTCAAGACAGGCTAAATCCTCCCACTCCCGAAGGCACCCACATTAGAACCTGATAATCCCAGCACCTACCAGCCCTTCTCTAGCCTAGTCTTCATCAGCAACATCATCAGTTCGAAGAGTACATCAATGTCATTCATTACCTACACAACTACCAATCCAGAAACAGATAATGCTGCAACGCAGAGATGCCCTTCTGACTCTTGCAATCTGATACTGCTGGATCTCTCCCTACCTTCTACACCATCGACAATCCCACCCTCTTCCACTCTCTGAAGTGCCAAATGGAATTCACTGGCAATGCCCCTCTGGTTCTCCTCCCACCTATTGAGCCATCATCAATTCATCCACATGGGCACCTCCTCATCCCGAATGTTCACTATCACCGGCTGAGTCTTAGCTAAGTTTCCCATTCCACCGTGCCCTCAGCATCTTCACCCTCTACATGGATCTCCTTGGGAATCTACTCACTGATAATAACATCAGAATTTGCCACTGCTCCAGTGACACACAATTCTACTTGAAAGGTCTCAGTTATCCAACTCTTTGATTACTGCCTGCAGCTGAAAAATATAACGCTGCACCCACTACATTATTAACTGTTCTAAGCCATAAGCTAACTGCTTCCAAAAAAGAGATCACACAATAAACTTCTCAATAGCAACATGGCAGTGACTAAAAATGCTTGCAAAAATAACACTGCCCTACTCCCCAGATTTAATTATAATGTATCATCCAGCATTATCAATGATGAGTGAAGATAATGTGGTAGAGCTACCAGGAAACGCAAAGCTGCTAAAAATGCAAGATCCCTATCCTGAAGGAACCTTTAAAAACTAGAAACAATTACAAGTCTAAGCTCACACATACCATTATTGATATTCACATATGATTGGCCAAGAACTGCTTCAAAAGCGAGCTTCCATTTTGAACTGTCCCAGCATGCTGTGCAGGAGGGTTGGGACAAGGGTGGAGAGGTGATGTGGCACCCTAGGACTGGTCAGGGCTGCCTGGCTTCTGTAACCTTCCACACCCCTTTAAAAACCGTTGCACAATGGAGAGACTCTGTCTTGGTTGGTGTTTTTCTGCACTTCGCTGATGGACCCTGGGGCTGCCATGGACAACTGGAAGGAGGAACCCCTGATGCGCAGAAAGAACTAAGGACTCTGCCCAGTTGACCCCAGGATCAGTGGGTTTCCCCAAGGCTCAGTGAGGCTGTTCCCTTTACATCCACTGAGGACCAGTTGGGGGAAAGTCCTGGGCTTCTGCACCCAGAGACAGAGACCAGGAGGAAGGCTGGCATAGGGAGCCAGGAGAACCAGCTACTTGTAGATTACACAGCTTTGGATGTGAGGAGGTCAGCTAAAACTGCCCTGGTGGCTAGAGCTTGCCACCAGGAATAGAATGAACTCAAGATCATCAAAATTGGTCCAACGGGGCACTAGTTATGGCATTTTCAATAGTCGCGACCTTTGACCTTTTTACAGATGGAGCATGTGGGGCTCTGCTGCCATTTCGCAACTTACTCCCAGAGTGGGCCAGTGCCCAGGGGTCAGTGCAGGATTTGTTTAAATAGTTTTTCCAGGAGGGGGTGTGCCCCCTCCCTGTTTCCACTTTTTCCCCTGGTGGCCCCCATCTCTCGGGCCTATGCAAACAAAGGGGGAGCACTGCCGCACTCCCTCAGCGGTGGTGGGCTGGTCCCTCACTCCCCATGCCCATGCCTGGGGGGGCAGGGCGTGCACCAGGAGAATAACACCCTGCCCGTACATAGTGGGCTGGGGAGAACAGAGTTGGTGGCTCCTGTGGCAGCAGGAAGAGAGGCTGCCACGCAGGAGCCAGAGGAGCAGCCAGGGGTGTGCTCCCTGGGTTGTCCTCAACATTGGGAGCATGTGGAAAAAGAAAAGAAAACACAAAGGAGGCTCATGGCACTGCATGAAGAAAAATGAAAGCAGCTAATATGCACTGCACTTGGCTGGAGTGTCTCATAATCGCCTGTGGAGCTTTTTCATTTTCACACTTTCTCCACACGTAGTGGCCTCAGGATGGCAGGGGCACCATCAATGTGAACAAGGAAACTTGGATGGGCTGCAGGAGTGCAGTAGTTACCCCCTAAAGAATTTATAAAGGTACTGACCTTATGTCTGTGGGAGTCTCTCTGGGATTTTACCTAATGTTTTCAAAGAAGTTCCAAGCCTGGAGCTTCTGCTCTACAGATGGGAGTGCAGAGCTCTCTTGCGGCTTATTTTGTGGATAAAGCACAGACTGGACCATTAATAATTCAGTTTTATTATTAACTGCCAGGGAGTGGTGATTACTAGTACGCACACCTTCTCTGACTAGGCCTTGGACAGCTCTGCTTCACTACTCTGAGAGAGTTAAGCGCTACAACAGGGTGCTTGGTTCCCAGTAAGGTGAAATTGTGGACCTATTACTTGTGCAGGCCACACAACTAATAACCCAATTTCCTACATCCACCAACACCGAATCCCATGAAAGATAAGCAGCAAGTAGACCATACTTGGCTCAACAACAAGAACCTGGGTCGATTTGAATACCATTTTTAAACAAATGACAAGTTACTTGGAATCACCCTACGTACCAACCTCACCCTCAAGGGATACATCGCAAAGCAAGACAATGCAGCCTGGTGACAGGTTTCTCTCTCTCTCTCTCCTTAAAAGCGTTCCTCCCAAAAAGCAGCTTCAGAACTGACTGCTGTTCAAGCCTTCATCTTCACACATCTCAGTGATTGCAACACCCTGCTCTACAGCCTCCCAGACTCTAGAATTCCCCCCACCCACGGCATCTTACATGTCACAGCACACCTCATCATGGCCCTGAAAAAACATAACCACTTCAACCACCACCCTTAAGGAACTCCAGTAGCTCCCTTTGCTTGCGCCCCAATCTTCAAAATCATCTATATCATCTACAAAGCTTACACAAACAACACCAATACCTATCTGGCTGACAAACTCATTATCACCAGTTGCTCTTGGAACACACACAGCCAGGACACCATCACACTGCAGTCAAAGAAGTGTGAAATATAATAAACAAGGCAACATGCCTTCTCCTTTTATGAACACAGGATCTGGAATGACTTCCTGTACCCAGCAGGCCTACCCCAACCTACACCATTTAGGATACAGCTGACAATGCTTTCCTTTAAAGAACACCACATCATGACACAGTAACACTATTGTTAGACCTGGCATCCTTGGCGTGATTTCCCCGTCTTTTTGCCTCTACCTCCTGTATTTTTGACTGTTATGCTGGACTTCATTTTTGCTGGTTTAGGTACTCTGGGCACTTTACAACTGCTGACCAGTGCTAACGTGCAAGTGTTCCCTGTGTAAAGTGTAATTCTGATTGGTTCTCCATGATTGGCATATATAATTTACTGATACGTCCCTAGTAAAGTGCACTGTGTGAGCCCAGTGCCTGTAAATCAAATGCTACTAGTGGGCCAGCAGCACTGATTGTGCCGTGCACATGAGTAGCCATGTAAACTTGTCTCAGGCCTGCCATTGCAGTGTCTGTGAGTGCAGTTTTAAAACTGACATGTCAACCTGGCAAATACACCCACTTGCAGGCCCTAACCTTCCCTTTTACTACATGTAAGGTACCCTTAAGGTAGGCCCAAGGTACCCCCCCCCCCCGGGCAGGGTGCAGTATATGTGAAAGGTAGGACATGTACTGGTGTATTTTACATGTCGTGATAGTGAACTGCTGCCAATTTCGTTTTTCACTATTACAAGGACTAGCTCTTGCATAGGCTATCATTGGTGCTGCCTTGTAACATTTTACAGGTGTAACTTTCAATTTGGAACAGCTAGAAATTTGGAGTTTGGGCTCCCTTAAGCTCAGGATTTAAAAACACATCTTTTAGTGAAGGTGGTTTTTAAATTGTGTGTTTGAAAATGCCACTTTTAGAAAGTGGACATTTTCTTGTGTAACCATCTTGTGCCTCTGCCTACCTGTGGAATAAAAGCCTTGTTTAGACTGACAGGGGCCTGTTTGTGCATTCACTCTAATTCTACAAACAAATCCCTACTTATTTACTTAGAATTATATTGAATAATTGCTAATTCATTCTTAAGAAGGCCAGGCGTACTCCTAGAAACAAACCTAAAATATTCTTTTATTCTATCAAAATATCTCTAAAATCAATGATCTACAGTGTCTGTACAATTACATGATAAGTTAAAAACAGAATAATTCATGACAGAACTGTCACTCATCTAGATAAACATACCTATTGGTCAAGTGTAGATTATACAAGTTCAAAATGAAAATATAGTCTGATACTATTTGATAGTTTTTTAGATGCAACTTTTACAATGATAAAGGCATATTTCAGATGGAATCACATCTAATGGTTGACAGGAATAGTTTTTTCATCCGTTAATACAGTGAATAATAAAATATCTCAATGAGGATATTCGTTCTGGGAGACAATAAAGTGGCTTCAATCATGAATTAATCTTCATGGGATCGAGACATTCACTCTAGACAGTAACACAAAGGGAGTTGAGGTGTGTTCTGCTTATCCTGATGG
This sequence comes from Calotriton arnoldi, assembly GCA_963921515.1. Lineage (NCBI taxonomy): Eukaryota > Metazoa > Chordata > Amphibia > Caudata > Salamandridae > Calotriton > Calotriton arnoldi. The sequence goes on from CAWUFW010019948.1 coordinate 23,462, forward strand.
CCCATCACCAGGCTGATGGGCCGGCCTGAGCTAGACTGGTGGGAGGAGCTGTCACCTGCACCTAAATAGGGATGTGCCTGGCCTCGCACAATGCTGTCTCCACCCACCTGGATTGTGTCTGGAGCCAGGACCAGGCAGAGCAAGAAGTTGTGCTCTACAAAGACAATCCTTTGAAGAATGCCTACTTCAAAGACCAAAAGGGGTATTGGTCCTAAAACCCCGGACTTTTAGAACACTTCCGGATCAAGATTAACCTCTGCCAAGGAGAAGAGCTGAAGAGCTGTGAGGAGGAGTACTGTCCCTTTGCTGTGTGTTGCTTTGCTGGATTGGCCTGCAGTTGCTGCTTCTGCTTTGGAGAGGAAAAGGACTGGACTTTCATTTGTATCCTGATTGTGAAGTTTCTCCAAGGGCTTATGTGTACTTGCCTTCTGTTGGAAGTCTCAGGGCCATCAAAGACTTTATCTGCAGTATTCCTGATCTCCACTGTTGGGAGTTCTGACCTGCCTTGTGATGCCAAATAAAGTTCTTGGCACGTGGAAGTTGTTCCTGCTGCAAAGACCTGCTTGAGACCATAAAAATCGACACATTACCCTTCCAGCTCCTCTTTTTCTGAAGCAGCACTGCTTTGAGGGAGAAATTTCCACGCACTGCTGCCATGCAGCTGACAAAATCGACGCAGCGCCGAAGAAACCGCTGTAGCCCGAGTTCAGCCTACCGTATCTCCGGGGACCCCCGCACTGACTCCGATGCAGGCCCTGCTGTGCGACTGAAAGAATCGACGCATAGTGGGACCGTGGCTGAAGAAATCGATGTAGCTCCTGTCTGCCACCGCTGCATCGACCTCCGGCGTGTACAGATTTCCACGCATCGCACCTGTGTGCCAAGTTTTTCCGACACATCACTGGCAGACCAGAGCAGTCTTGGATTTTGACGCATCACTTCCCCCTACTGTCTGGATTTGACGCGACACTTCTCCTGCGTGCAGCAAAACTGACGCATTGCCTCCCCGTGCACTCAGGAACAGACGCATCACTGTGTTTTACGACTCTTCCCTCCTCTGCAGCTGTTTTGCCTTGTGGATTTTGAAGCATCTGAGGTACTTTGTGTAAAATCACAGCATCCTTAGGGTTTATTTATTTATTTTACAGCTTATAAAGTGCCTGGTTACTCCCATGGAGTGTCCCAGCGCTAAGACATCGCAATCCAAGACACCAAGCCCTATCCCCCCCCACCAAGAGGCCACTGGCCCCAGCAACGCGAAACCTTCGCAACCGGAGCGCTTAACACCAATCCCCGGGGGATGGCTGAAAGAGCCAGGTTTTAAGTTTTTTACGAAACATTGCCTCAGATGAGTACATCCTCAGTTCCATAGGTAAATTATTCCAGGCCTTAGCCGCGAGGAAGCCGAAGGATCTACCTCCCGAGCGTGCCTTTTGAACTTTTGGCACTACCAACTTAGCCGTGCCCATAGACCTAAGATTCCTGATAGGTCTGTAAGCAGTAAGCAACGGGCACAGGTACCTTGGCCCTTTCTCATTGAAGATCCTGTGGCAGAAGCACAGGGCCTTGAAGGTAATTCTGGCCTGTACCGGAAGCCAGTGTAATTCCCGCAAGGCAGCTCCCACCGATGTATGCCTCGGAATATTCAATATTCTATGGACAGAATTGCTTGAAACCTTTAAAAAGTCATATTTTGAGATCTGCATGTTGGATTTTTGTCTAATTGGTCTTGTTTGGTTTAGACAAGGATATTTTGTTTTTCTAAACTGGTGTGGTGTCTATTTGTTGTGTTTTCACTGTGTTACTGTGTGTGTTATGTACAAATACTTTAAACATTGCCTCTGAGATAGGCCTGACTGCTCGTGCCAAGCTACCAAGGGGGTGATCAGGGGTTATCTTGGGTGTGTAATCCCCTTATCCTGACTAGAAGGAAGGGTCCCTACTTGGACAGGGTGTATACCACTGCCAACTAAAGACCCCCATTTCTAACAACTATAATTCAGCTACCCCTTCCATCAATCATTGTCTGCATTGTTTCCTTTGACTTGTACAGCACTCCGATGCCTTTCAGCTAGGTTCACGCTAGGTAAATACATATATACATACCTACATTGGATGCATTCCTACCTACAATGGATGCTGTAAACTCACTGTGGCAGTCTCTTGGTAAGCTGACTCAGGTGGGAAAGATACACACATAGTCAGAAGTTTCTGATGTGGGCAGGTTGGGCGCTGAAGCATTATACAAGTGAGTGGTTGGACAACTCCAAGGCTCTCAGGATTGATAGGAGAAAGTATTGTATTCCTCTTAGGGTGTCCGTACATGGGTTTTCTTGTATCATGTCCTTATATAGGCACAATTCGCCCTGCCCTTATAGAGGCATAAAATCCCAGTCCTTATTTAGGCATTAAACCATGCACTCCAAATACAGGCATGGTCTCCGACATCCGTCCACCCTAACGTCACAACGAGTTCTTGAAGAACAGACCCTTAGGCTTCGGGAGTTTCCCTAGCACAGGACTATTGATTTCTTCAAGGACTCATCTATTATGCATGAACCGTTATACCTTGAGGGTTCATTCATGACGTCTTCCGCTGTCCGATTCACGTCAATGCTAACATTCTGAGGTACCTCTCAGGTATAAATATACCTTCCCTAGCCCTTGTAAATCAGAGGAGACCTCGACTTCAGAGGAGCCCGTTTCCCGGCCTGACGCACTGAGAAGACGCTGTCATCCCTGCACGCAGAGAGTCCAGCTTCCAGTGATCTGATTTCCCTCGCGGGGTGTTGGAGTTCGAGTCTGGCAAGAGATTCCCACCTCTCTCATTCTTAAGGTATGGAGCTGACTAGAAACCTAGAGGGACTCTTGGCATACTAGGCATACTAGGCGTAACATACTCTTAGTATACCATAGTAAGGAATACTCCACCTACTTCATACCTCTCCCTTCACCTAGGTTAGGTTAGGTACATTGGGGTAGAACTAGCTTAGGAACGCATCGTATGAGTACTCGCATTTTAGTCTATGTTATTTATGTAAATGAATATCTACTAAAGATCATGCTGGCGCAGTATTATTTATTTCTACTGCTTACGCTGTACATTATTTATCTTGCATATTGTCTTGTGATCATAACAGCACATATTACTTACACGAGAAACAAGACTGTTCAATAAATCTTTTATTGAAACGCCCGTCTATTCTTCCTGTGTAACTTTGAGGAAAACTAAGCATGCACGATTGAGCTGAGTAAACGGTTATCTATTGTTTCCACGACTCTGGGACACGTTCTGATTCTAAAAGGGAAACAAAGTTGTCATGTTTTGCGGCTGCCAGAAACTACTCCCTTCTTGTTTATCAAGGAGTTTCTAGTGGCCTCTGAGCTAGCTGGCACAAGTAATTAAGTTTAATATACTCGATAGGGACATATTGACCTTAGTCCTATGTCAAACCTATAGGGTATATTATTCCAATGCGCAGAGCCTATTAGGGAAATAGGAGCTACACTACATGGCGCCCAACGGTTTGGTAAGGCGGTAATTTAACGTTAGATACTGAGTAACTCAGCCGTGCTTTTTCTCTCAGAGACCCCTACCCATATACTCCAAAAGACTTCTGGAGTGGGCAGGGTTAAGTATCCGTCATGGCTACATAGGTAAGCACCCTATATATTAGCTGTTTGGTTTGCTCAACTTTGAAGGATACAGTGTTCCAAAATATTGTGCACCTTATCTTTGTTTCCTTGAAACTTGTTCTACATTTTTCAAAAAACAAAATGCCTGACTCCGACAACGATGAAGTTGCGGGTCACCCAGCTTTAAGAGCTTTTAACATTACAGGTTTAGATGGAACCGAGGAGGGTGTTATAGACATCCCTCCAAACTTAAGAAGAGCCATCACTCTAAAACTCATAAAACACGGCCTACCACCAAGAGGCGGTAGAGCAGTTTTCGTGATAGAGGCACACGAATCATTTCAGACAGAGGTATTCTATTCATGGGTAATATTTCCTGAATCTAATCCAGTTACAAAACTGTTTCACTTCTACAAAGAAGATGATCCACCAGAGGAATATATTCCTTTCGAGGATATTGAAATTCCACTAACATACCAGGAGCATCAGCTCTAGTTTAAAGGCCCCTTAAAACATCACTGAAACATTACCAGGCTCGGTCCACTAGGTAGACCAGGAGCAACATGGCCGATTCTAGCCGGCTACACACCTCATCCAGAACTGAATATAATGTCAGATGAGGAGTTACTTACTCAACTTACAGAGTTAATAAAAATCTACAGACAATTGGTCCAATATGTCATGCGGACTTTCACAGTCCAACCACCATTAACCATTCCAAATCAGACCCCTCAACCGGGGACTGCACTAAAAATTACACCACAGACTCTATATGCAGTCATGGGTAAAATGCCCACAAAACGTGAACAAATTCCATTCTGGATAGCTCAAAAAATTACTCAAATCGAAGCAGTATTTCCAAATACTAGCCCGTATGAGAAACACAGAATCCTAACAATCAGTTTACCAATGGGGATCACACCACAACTGGAAGACTGCACCACTTGGGGCTCAGTCTTTGCTGCCATCTATACTAAAACACATGGCATTCTGTCAATTGCGGTAATACCTGATGTCCTGAAACAAATTCAAAACGAATACGGGGCAGAGCCTGCTCTGAATTTAGGTATGAAATTACTGAAAAATTTCAACCAGGTCTCAACAATAATATTATCTAATATTAAAGGGGATGCAGCAGCAGTGGCGATCCACCAACGATTAAGGGAATTTGATGTCACAGAACAACAAACTGAACTACCCAGAATAATTGAACAAGCTTATGCAGAATTAGGCAGAGATAGTTTGGGTGGAAGACCAGTGAAGCCAAAACTATCTGAAAGTCCTGAGAAGGACTCTATTAAACAAACTCCTACATCTTCTAAAAAGAAGTGGGAAACTACTAAACAAAATTCAAATGAGAAACATTCTCAATCCCGAGGTAGGTCTCCTCAAAAGGAGCCCTCTGAAAGGAGGTATAACCTCAGGAATAGGGATAATTTGAGAAAGCCTGACAGGTATCAAGATACTGATACACGTTCCTCTCGTACCTTTCAGATCTCGTCACAGACATCGGAAAGAAGAGGATGGTCAGAACATAGAGAAGAACGCGTGAAATCGAAAGACGACAAACACGTTCCGAAAAACAAATCAAAACCTCAATTCTCCAAAAAGAAAGTAGCAGGTCTGAAGATCAGACATACAGAGAATACTGAGAACACAACTCAAGAACGGAGAATGGGCTCAGACAATGCTGGACAGTGCAGCAGAAGTCACAATAGCTCGCCAGAACCTGAAGGAACTTCTGGAGATAGTGGACTTGAATGTGTACATTATAGTTGAGACTGTAGACACCAGGGTTAGTACTCCACAAAAGTTACATGAAATAACACTCCGGATGGAGGGAGACATACCTAGACAGGTGAAAGCACTTTTTTGGGAAAAACTTTCAAGGGGCTATGACATACTTCTAGCAGAAAAAGACTGGCCACCACAATTTGTCAGGGAGTGCCCACACGGTGAGGACATTATTATGACTGCCTTCTCCAACCATATTCCAATTCACCTAAAATATACATATGCCAGGAAATGGGCAGTAGCCCAGGCCCCAGCATTATATAAAAACCATGTAGGATGGGATGAGGACTCACCTCACCATAAAATACATCTGAAACATGAACCAACTGCACAAAGGCAGTACCCAATAAAGCAAGAAGCTAAAAAACAGGTCAGGGAGATCTTAGATCAACTTGAATACCAAGGGGTGATTGAAACATGCACCTCCTCAATGAACAATCCCTTGTTTCCTGTCTCCAAACCAGACAACACCTATCGTCTAGTTTTGGATTACAGACACTTAAACACTTGTTCTAAAACATTTGCAGTGCAAAATGCACATAGCACAGCATTAATGAATAACATTGTGCGTAAAAAATATAAAACCACATTAGACATCTCAAATGGTTTCTTTTGTCAAAACATAGCACCTGAAAGCAGGTATTTAACAGCTTTCTTCATAATGGGGACCCAGCGTCAATTTTGTCGACTCCCACAAGGGTTCAAGAACAGCCCAGGGTTATTCTCAGCGGGGGTAACGGAGTTACTACAAATTTATGATAATGAGGCATTGTCATATGTCGATGACATCTATCTGACAGACGATGACCTGGATAAACACTTGAACAGGGTGAATACCATTATATTGGGCTTCGCCTCTGAGGGCTACAAATTCAACTTCAAAAAGTCCAGAATTGCCCATCTCAATGTCCTATTTCTAGGATATGAGCTTTCAAGTGAAGGCAAGAGCTTGGCAGCTAACTTTCTAGAGAAATGTGTGCTGCTCCAACCTCCAAAAATGCAAAAAAACTTACAATCCATCCTGGGTTTCCTAAATTTTGGAAGAACATACATTCTAAATTACGCAGAAAGGGTTAAACCTCTCTACGCATTAATCAAACCTAATTTTTCAATCAAGAATTGGACACAAGAACACACAGAAATCTTGCGTTCACTACAGGCTAACATGTTAGCAACAAATCACTTACAAACACGCGTAAGTCAACGCAACCTGGTGATCCGAATAATTTCGGGTCAATGCGGATTCACCTACTTAACATTTAATGAGGGTGAAAAAATACCAATCGCATACAAATCTCATCTGTATACACAAGCGGAAATGCGTTTCACTTCAACTGAAAAATTCTGACAGCAGTTCAAACCGCTGTAGCAAAAGAAAGAGCCCTAGCCCAAGGGAAACGCATTATTGTCGTAACCCCAGTACCAGCGTTAGAAGCGGTCACAAAAGCAAGCATTCGAAATGCTAAAGCATTACATCCAAGATGGATACAATGGGTTCATTCTCTTGCTGCAACAGATGTTGAATATGTTTTTGATCCTGATTTAAAAACACAAGCGTTCCTGCAATATGAACAAGAATGTCCTCTGCCCACTGAAATTCTGCCTCTCGATCAGTACGAATTCATAATTTACACTGACGGATCCGCACAACCCGCAACAGGGAGTAAGCAAGCTTACAGTGCAGCGTGTGCAATCGTTAAAGGTCGCATGCGAGATGGCATCTTCAGACCTATGGTCACAAAAACTCAATCTCTAGGAGATTGTACAGCTCAGCGAGCTGAACTACAAGCATTCAAACTGGCACTTGAAAGTACAGATCGAGAATTCCCCACACTAATAGTGTGCGATTCCTTTTACTGTGTTCAGTCGTATAATGAATATATACAAAACTGGCTTGAAAATGGGTTCAAAGATGCGAAAGGTGGCACAATAAAGCACAAAACGCTATGGGAACAAGTAGTTCAGTTGAAAAATGAACTACCAAAGGCTCATGTGATCCACACACTGAGTCATCAACGTGATGGCGTTCACGTTGCAGGGAATTCATTGGTTGACGAAGCCGCAAAGGGGTTTGTTCTGACGGCTGCCGTAGCTGCGATCACTCGTTCAAAAACGAAAATAGACAGTGAGATAATGTTGGCTGTCAATGCTGCGAGCAAAGGCAGTGGTGCAGCGTTACCAAAAAAGTTTCCACTCAAGTACTCATATGTAATTGATGCGAACAACGTTCCTTTTGCTCGAATCCCTGGAGTGGGGGATAGGGTAATTCCAAACATGGAACGTAGAGCAGCTTTGATTTATGAAGCACATTTGGGGGAGGGTCTGTCACATCTAGGGATCTCTAAAACAATTTTGACGTTAAAAGAGATGTACTGGTGGCCTGGGATGAATACAGAAATCCACATCTTCATCAATAACTGCATAGACTGTAATTTACAGCGAGAAAGCCACCAGACACCATGCTACGAATGTAGCTTCCCAGTACAGACACAACTGTTAGACAGCATTAGACTATCTACGCGCATGCGTCCTTCTGGACAAATGCAATCCCACAAATACTGAATCTAGGTTCCTATGGATATGGCCTCAGCGCTCGGCTGACGCTCGAACTGTTATAAAAGATTTGCGAGTCTTTTTCGGCACATACGCAATAGGCACGCTACATTCTGACCAGGGCCCTGCGTTTAGCTCTCGGGCTTACAAAGACGCCATGGACAGTCTGGACGTTGCATTGCGGTACTCCTCTCCATTCCATCCTGAGGGAAATTCAGTTGTGGAAAGGAAAAACCGGGACATAAAGCAGTCTATAACAGCTAGGGTATTAGGTTCGGGTGATGGGTGGGTCAAACATCTTTATGGGGTCCAACGCTCATTAAACAACCTGCCAAGAAGTTCTCTAGGGGGGGTCACTCCATATGAGGTCCTATTTGGGACAAGAATGTGGGTACCAGACCTCGATCACGTAGGCACAGTGGTGGAAAATAAACCGTTTGATATCAAAGATCGTTTGGCTGTTTTACAGGAACTCAATGAACTAAGATCGAAACAAAGCAACGTATTCCTGCAGCCAACCACCACTGGGGAAAAACCGGTGGTCCCAGCAAGGCCTGTCTGGATTCCAAAAGTTGGGGATCTAGTCAGAGAAAAGATTGCGGACAAGAAGGAATTTGGACCTTCTTACAGACAACCAGTACCTGTCCTAGCAGTTCAAGGAACAAGAACAGTACTTCTGCCGCCCCTTGCTGGAAAAAAGGAGAAAAGATTTGTGTCCATCGACCTCATCAAACCACAGTATGTGGCCAATACTAAATAGTAGGCCTCGTGGACTCCGACCTAGTAGCAGACGCACTCCTCTCGCTACTATCCAAGAGGTTCAGACTGAAAGACTGATAACCATCGAGAATTCAGCAGTAACAGATGAAGGACTAAGCAACAATGCAATGGAACTCATCCCTCTTGAAAATCAAGTAACAGTTCGTCCAAATACACCTGTCTACACCAATGTAGCAAGTAATCAACTGGTTCCAGCGATTTCTACAAATCCTGATGCAATTTCAACAATTGACAGAACTGCTTCTGGCTATTTCATTAACTTTGATACGTTCTCAGAAGATCCGAGTGAACCTGAAACGACGCCAGCATCATTAACATTCAAGCAGCAAGTACTAGACTTTCTTCACTTTCTGAAAAAGACTTATCTGGTTTCCCCATGGATTGAACTCTGGATTATTTCTGGAATATTTGTTTTCCTGCTTTGGCTAGCTTTGGTTATGACTATGAGCGTGCTTATAAATGGCAGATACATCCATGTGAACACTGAAGGAAAAGATGTGAACTTACTTTTGAAACCTCATAAATCTTCCCATCGTGAAGCAAGAGACTTGTCAACAGTGAACATCACAGCCGTTCCTATACAGGATGGTATAGTGTGGGACAAAACAGATTTTGATATTTTTGGCCCGACGGAACAATTGAACATTCCACATTTGTTTAAAATTTCACTAAGTGATCTCATTTCGTCCAGTACCTATTCTGATGATTGGGACTTTGAGACTGTTAACGACATAATGTTTGACCTAGAAAAATCTGCTTCATTTTCTAAAAATGAATATTTAGAGGGTTCATCAGACTATGAACAGCTGTATTGCTATAACCACTAAGGTCATCATTATTTGCATAAATCTGCAAACCCTAGAAATGTGTTTATGTTTAACCAATGGGAGCATTGTCCTACACCACCAAAAGGTAGTTCAAAAACATTTGCTAACAAGTTTCCATATTTTTCAGGTTACAATACATCTGATCCAGAAATGTTTTACTATAAAAATGTAAACAAAACAGGACTGAAAATTATGTTAACTAATACAAAACAGATTTACTCTGCAACATTTATTGCCCAACTGTCTAGACAGGGTTTCGACTTATGGAAAGACACAATAGACACAAAAACTGTCTGGGGTACTAAAGATTGGCAAGTGCAGGGGATAGAAGCTTTATTTAGAGCCTGTATCATCCCTGAACAAATAATGTTTTTGAATGAAACTGTCCAACAAACATCTTGTCTTGGACTAGCCAAGATCAAAGAGATGAAAACACCTTCTGTACCAACACCTGCAAGTGATAACAATACACAGGCAGCGGTTACAGTTGACAAAATACTACAACTCAACAGATCTAATCCTGATTGGAGAAAATGGTTGATCTGGCCCACAGACACGAACAACTGTCAGGAAAGATTCCTGAATAAAACTCAGGGCTTTACTATTCATAGGCCAGACCCAAGATACGTCCAAAGACAGCATCCGGGGGTAGTAACAACATACAGTGTAGGAAAATTATGCCTCGATTGGCTGCGGAAATCTACACTACAGGATGTGAAACAACACTTATCCTTACTTAAAGAAGACGCAGACCTTAGGGAATTTTTGCTTGGACCAAGAAAACCGCGTCAAAAACGTTTCATATATGCCGGCATTTATGCTGCCTAAAATGAAGCATGGAAAGTGTCACAGATGGAGGCTGCAGAACGAATACGTGAACTTGATCATATTAATTTAGAAAAAACACTCACTGTGGTCGACAATGGGTTAACAACTTTGTCCTCCAGAATATATTCATTGTACAACATTGTATCCTCTGCTATCGACCTACTAGAACAAGATTTGGCCATGTTACAGCAAGGCCAATCACAATTACGTTCTATTGTGTTATTAAGCTGGACGCTGCAATCCTTGCGCGCGGGCTATGTGCCTTGGCGTTTTATCAATACGTCAGCTCTGTTTGCAGAATACAATCTAACTGATAAACAGATCGAACTGGCACAAAGGGGAGCAAAGTATACAGTGCTGAGCATTGAAAAACTGGAAAAGTTACCATTCACAGTGGCAGAAAAACCAGCTACAGAATGGCTCATTCATGGTAAAATCACACTACCTGTGACTACTTTTCAGTTTCAGTATTGCCTCAAACAAATGCAAGCTGGCAAATATGAAAGGTTGGGTAAGGAATACATTAAGACATCTTGGAATTTACCGTATACATATAGATGTTGGAGTGGGGATCGTGAAGTGTTTTTGAGCGGTACACACTGTAAAAGTGCACTGAGCGGTTTACTTATATGTCAGGACATTTCTTTACACGGGGCTTGCAATGGTTCTGTGGCAAATTTGTCTTGCCATCAGCAGGGTACACCAGCTGCTGTGATTAATCCAACGTTTGGACAACTTTCTAATGGGAGTTACCTCATGTTGAATGATCAGAGTTGCTGCGGCATGTTGCCAGGCATCCCATATCTAGTAACGGTCAACTCCAGGGTCACTTGCTGTATGCAAGTATTGTTTGGCCCAATAGACACAGTCAGGGAGTCGCCTATGTGGCCTTCGCTGAACGTCTCTTTTATAAGATTTGATACTTTAAGCAGAATGAAAGCCATGCTTTTGCAACAAACCGTGCCTTTGACCTCGGCCAAAGAAACCTATGATCTACAAGTAGCAAGGACTTCGGCTGAGATACAGACTTTAATACGTACAAACTGCCCTGTACATTTCGTGGAAATGATAGGACGTATCTTTAACATGTCTGATACAAGCGGAATTGTACATGTATTTAAGAGCATCTGTTCCGGTCTGTTAGCACCTTTCCAGGGAATACTCGGAATCATCCCGAACTTTGCACATTCGGTGTTTGGTGGCATACCATTAATTCTAGCACTTGTTGCTGGAATTCTATTTCTCTTCCTGCTATTACGCTATGGCCAGCCTATTCGCAGACATCACTCCGAGCGAAGTGGAGAAAGCCCTCCTTGAACGAAAGTGCCGTGAGCGAATAGTACAGCTTTTGGGCATGACTCGTCTACGGGAACTTAATACCACGTGGTTCCTGTCATTCAGACCAATCTGGCAAGATTGCATCTTACCTGTTCTACGATGCCTGCTATGCGGTGAAGAATGCGTGTTAGACACCTGTCTAACATTTGCATCAGCAACACCAACGGATATCGATACTCTGCTGGACCCGAAAACGGCCCATGCTCTGTGTTGTCCCCAGAGGCTACCAATCCTGATGACGGCATTCATTGAGATCTCACAGACGCTTCCAGCTGCTGCTGAGGTACGAGATGGATCTACAGGCACACAGGTAACAACGGACGCGAACATTGCTGCGGCATCCTGTGCTGAAAGCGATGCTTCACATCTCTGTGCAATTAATCTACTACACGAGGTGTTCCAACTGTCACCAACTTCAGTGGACAATATTTTGTCTACAGACATAGATGATCTCATGTTTACACCAGACCCGTACACTGACTCTGATTCAACCCACAGTGTACCAGAGACACAGTAAAATTTGGCCTTCATATTTCAAAACTTGGAACTCTTCCCAAATTGAACTTTTTTCCGTTTGTCAAACTGAATGGCAATTCAATCTGCTTGAAGTAGAACTAGTCTTATAGTACGGACTCTGCGGTACTTCCTCAGACACTTTGTCATCTTATTTGTCTAAAAAGTTCATTAATTTTCATGACATGAAATGACTTTGATTTTTGAACAACTTATCGATCATTTTCTGTCACATGTAAATATTACTGCTTATTTCATTCAAATTGCATTTTATTTCCAAATATATGCCTGAACTGAGAAAAGCAATGCTTAAAATGTACAGTACCTTTTGCATTTTAATAGGTTTGTAAATACTTTTTAATGCTTTTAAGAAATATTTTTAGCAATATGCGGTACTCCATTTTATGTTTAGCATATTAAATGTTTAGCATTTTATTATTATCGTACACACGAAAGTGGAGTGGGTGTTGTATTCCTCTTAGGGTGTCCGTACATGGGTTTTCTTGTATCATGTCCTTATATAGGCACAATTTGCCCTGCCCTTATATAGGCATAAAATCCCAGGTCCTTATTTAGGCATTAAACCATGCACTCCAAATACAGGCATGGTCTCCGACATCCGTCCACCCTAACGTCACAACGAGTTCTTGAAGAACAGACCCTTAGGCTTCGGGAGTTTCCCTAGCACAGGACTATTGATTTCTTCAAGGACTCATCTATTATGCATGAACCGTTATACCTTGAGGGTTCATTCATGACGTCTTCCGCTGTCCGATTCACATCAATGCTAACATTCTGAGGTACCTCTCAGGTATAAATATACCTTCCCTAGCCCTTGTAAATCAGAGGAGACCTCAACTTCAGAGGAGCCCGTTTCCCGGCCTGACGCACTGAGTAGACGCTGTCATCCCTGCATGCAGAGAGTCCAGATTCCAGTGATCTGACTTCCCTCGCGGGGTGTTGGAGTTCGAGTCTGGCAAGAGATTCCCACCTCTCTCATTCTTAAGGTATGGAGCTGACTAGAAACCTAGAGGGACTCTTGGCATACTAGGCATACTAGGCGTAACATACTCTTAGTATACCATAGTAAGGAATACTCCACCTACTTCATACCTCTCCCTACACCTAGGTTAGGTTAGGTACATTGGGGTAGAACTAGCTTAGAAACGCATCGTATGAGTACTCGCATTTTAGTCTATGTTATTTATGTAAATGAATATCTACTAAAGATCATGCTGGCGCAGTATTATTTATTTCTACTGCTTACGCTGTACATTATTTATCTTGCATATTGTCTTGTGATCATAACAGCACATATTACTTACACGAGAAACAAGACTGTTCAATAAATCTTTTATTGAAACGCCCGTCTATTCTTCCTGTGTAACTTTGAGGAAAACTAAGCATGCACGATTGAGCTGAGTGAAACGGTTATCTATTGTTTCCACGACTCTGGGACACGTTCTGATTCTAAAAGGGAAACAAAGTTGTCATGTTTTGCGGCTGCCAGAAACTACTCCCTTCTTGTTTATCAAGGAGTTTCTAGTGGCCTCTGAGCTAGCTGGCACAAGTAATTAAGTTTAATATACTCGATAGGGACATATTGACCTTAGTCCTATGTCAAACCTATAGGGTATATTATTCCAATGCGCAGAGCCTATTAGGGAAATAGGAGCTACACTACAAAAGGTTCACTACAACATGTAAAATGTGTGATTTATAGTGGAATGAGTTTCTCTTGGTAAATTACAGGGGTTGGTCTCTATGATCTTGAGAAAATATGCCCTTAAAATACTGCTAGCTCCCACAAGAGAAGGAAAGATTAGTTTTCTTGACTAGCAGTATCTCTGCTGTTACTGAGATAGGCAGCAGAGTTACAATCATTGATTGATAAACTGCAGATGACGCAAGACAACTAACTTTCTTTTATTAACTTCCTTCTCTGCATCTGAAGGGAAGCTAGAGAAAACCCCAGAGTTAGACCTGGCATCCTTGTAGAGTGTACTATATGTGCCCAGGGCCTGTAAATGTAATGCTACTAGTGGGCCTGCAAAAATAACAATTGATGGACAGTATGCTGAACAATGTCAGACATTCACCCCAGTACAGAGATCTAGGTCTAAATGCATCGTTTTTTTGCTCCTCATGCCACTCCAATATAAACCCAGCCATATGCAAATCAGTCTTGACCCTGTTCTCCATGGGAACAGTCCAACCCAAACTGCCAGGCCAGGTCCTCCCTGGACCGGAAACAAGAATCCTGGGACCGGTTTCAGGGTTTCACCCCTTATCAGCTAGGCAAGCTTGACTCCAGTAGCATGGGGAGCACGGGACCCATGTCTGCGCATACCTGTCCCACTTGGGGTGACAAATGCTGAAAGAACAATTGATGGACAGAATGCTGAACAATGTCAGACATTCACCCCATTACAGAGACCTGGGCCTAAATCAATCGTTTTTTTGCTCCCCATGCCATTCCGGTTAAACCCAGCCATATGCAATTCAGTCTTGACCCTGTTCCCCATGGGAGCAGTCCAGCCTGAACTGCCAAGCCAGGTCCTCCCTGGACCGGAAACAAGAATCCTGGGACCGGTTTCGGGATTCCACCCCTCATCAGCCAGGCTAGCTTGACTCTAGCGGCATGGAGAGCACGGGACCCACGTCTGGGCATACCAGTCCCACTCGGGGTGACAAATGCAAAAAGATCAATTGATGGACAGAATGCTGAACAATGTCAGACATTCACCCCAGTACAGAGATCTGGGCCTAAACCCATTGTTTTTTTTGCTCCCCATGCCATTCCAGTTTAAAACCAGCCATATGCAAATCAGTCTTGACCCTGTTCCCCATGGGAGCAGTCCAGCCTGAACTGCCAAGCCAGGTCCTCCCTGGACCGGAAACAAGAATCCTGGGACCGGTTTCGGGATTCCACCCCTCATCAGCCAGGCTAGCTTGACTCTAGCGGCATGGAGAGCACGGGACCCATGTCTGCGCATACCTGTCCCACTTGGGGTGACAAATGCTGAAAGAACAATTGATGGACAGAATGCTGAACAATGTCAGACATTCACCTCAGTACAAAGATCTGGGCCTAAATCCATCATTTTTTTTCCTCCCCATGCCATTCCAGTTTAAACCCAGCCATATTCAAATCAGTCTTGACCCTGTTCCCCATGGGAACAGTCCAGCCCGAACTGCCAGTTCAGGTCCTCTCTGGACCGTAAACAAGCATCCTGGGACTGGTTTCGGGGTTTCACCCCTTATCAGCTAGGCAAGCTTGACTCCAGTAGCATGGGGAGCACGGGACCCATGTCTGCGCATACCTGTCCCACTTGGGGTGACAAATGCTGAAAGAACAATTGATGGACAGAATGCTGAACAATGTCAGACATTCACCCCATTACAGAGACCTGGGCCTAAATCAATCGTTTTTTTGCTCCCCATGCCATTCCAGTTTAAACCCAGCCATATGCAATTCAGTCTTGACCCTGTTCCCCATGGGAGCAGTCCAGCCTGAACTGCCAAGCCAGGTCCTCCCTGGACCGGAAACAAGAATCCTGGGACCGGTTTCGGGATTCCACCCCTCATCAGCCAGGATAGCTTGACTCTAGCGGCATGGAGAGCACGGGACCCACGTCTGGGCATACCAGTCCCACTCGGGGTGACAAATGCAAAAAGATCAATTGATGGACAGAATGCTGAACAATGTCAGACATTCACCCCAGTACAGAGATCTGGGCCTAAACCCATTGTTTTTTTTGCTCCCCATGCCATTCCAGTTTAAAACCAGCCATATGCAAATCAGTCTTGACCCTGTTCCCCATGGGAGCAGTCCAGCCCAAACTGCCTTGCCAGGTCCTCCCTAGACTGGAAACAAGAATCCTGGGACCGGTTTCAGGGTTTCACCCCTCATCAGCCAGGCTAGCTTGACTCCAGTGGCATGGAGAGCACGGGACCCACGTCTGGGCATACCCATCCGACTCGGGATGACAAATGCAAAAAGAACAATTAATGGACAGAATGCTGAACAATGTCAGATATTCGCCCCAGTACAGAGATCTGGGCCTAAATCCATTGTTTTTTTGCTAACCATGCCATTCCAGTTTAAACCCAGCTTTATGCAAATGAGTCTTGACCCATGGGAACAGTCCAGCCCGAACTGCCAGGGCCTGCAGCACTGATTGTGCCACCCACTCAGTAGCCCTTTAAACATGACTCAGGCCTGCCAATGCAGAGCCTGTGTGTGCAGTTTTAAACTGCCATTTCGACCTGGCAAGTTAAACTACTTGCAAGGCCCCAACCTTCCTTTTTATTACATGTAAATCACCCCTAAGGTAGACCCTAGGTAGCCCCATGGGCAGGGTGCAGTGTAATTAAAAAGCAGGGCATGTGCTTTTAAGTTTTAAATGTTCTGGTAGTGAAATAGTCCTAAATCTGTTTTTCACTGCTGCAAGGCCTATCACTCCCATAGGTTAAAATCGGGCTTGCCTTAAACATCCTTTAAGAGTAATTTCCAATTGGGAGCAGGTAGAAATTTCGAGTTTGGTGTCTCTGAGCTCACAATTTAAAATCACAACTTATGGTGAAGTTGGATTTTAAATTGTAAGTCTGAAAATGCAATTTTTAGAAAGTTGGCATTTTCTTACTTTAACCATTCAGTGCCTCTGCCTGTCTCTGAATATACATCTGGGTTTGGTGACATCTGGACTTTGTCTATTCCCTCTAGACAGTCACTCAAAGGGATCTGGGGTGCGACATTTGCATCCTGATGGCCCGTCACCAGAATGATGGGCCTTCCTGAGGTAGATTGGGAGGGAGGAGCTAACACTTGCACCTGAAGAGGGTTGTGCCTGTCCCCAAACAAGGAGATGCCTACCTCCCTGTAGTGAGTCTGGAGGTAGGGCAGGAATGGCAGGAACCTTGTGATCTTCAAAGGCACATTTGGGCATAGGTACTGGACCCCTGACACCACCAAACAGAACACTACTGCAAACAAGGACATTCTGCTTATAAGAAGAACTGCTGTGCTGTAGAGGGGACTGTCACTTTGCTACTTGCTCTGCTGTGTTGGTCTGCTGCCTGCTGATTGCAGTGCTACAGGAGGGACTGCCACTTTACAGCTTGCTATGCTGTGTGGGCCTGCTGCTTCTTGTCTGGGAGTGAGAGGGACTGGACCTGCTCTCTACATGCTTGAACCCAAGATTCTCCCAGTGCTTGCTGGCTTGCCTCCTGTTTTCTGAAGTCTCAGAGACACAAAAGACTTCTTGCAACTCTGCTGGTGCGGCTGGACTTTGCCATCTGTGAGTCCTACCCTCGCCTGAGGTGCCCCCTCCAGTCCTGGACATCAGAAGTGGGTTCTAAAGTTGTCTTCCTGCAAAATCAAGCGCATCGACCCGACTGTGTCAGAATAATCAATGAATCACTTTTCGACGCAGTGCCGAATTGCTGATGACGTGGGTCCCAACTGCAAGACTCAACAACAATGCAGAGCCAATCCGAGGACATACCTGCATAGCTCGATGATGATACAACACTGTTCCTGCAACACCATCTGCGAGGCTCAACGATGACGCGAAGGCCCGACTGCATGAATCGGAAACGACGCATCGTGTTCTCAACGTCGACGCTTTGCTTCATCCAAGGTACTTTTTCAGTGGACCCTGCATGAGTTCTGTAGTTGGCCTGCCTTCCATCATGGTCAGCCCAAACTTTGGATTTTTACCAGTCCCTCATGACCTCAAGTAACCTTTTGACCGCTAGTGACTTCTAAGCATTGTTTTCACAGTTAATCTTTAAAAATTAATATCTCAAGTTCTACTTATTGCAATTTTGTTGTTTTCGTCTTGTTTTACTCATATAAATATTCCCTATTTTTCTAAACTGGTTTGGAGTATTTTTGTGGTGTTTTCACTGTGTTACTATAATTTAAGTGTTGCACCATTACTTTACACATTGCATTTTAAGTTAAGCCTGACTGCCCTGTGCCAGGCTACCAGAGGCTGAGCACAGGTTCATTTAGGGTGTGCATCTGACTTACCTTGTCTAGGATTGTGGCTCCTGCTTGGACAGGGTGTATACTCTGCCAACCCGAAACCTCAATTTCTAACACCCATTATACAGGTCTAGATACATGAGTGGGAATAATTACGTATGTCAACCATTCAAAGTGTATGGCACAGACGTACTCAGTAGATGGATAACAGAGGGGTACATCCAATTTTGCGCTAGTGATCTCCAAATTAGTAATCCTGGCTGGATGATGTCCCCAGCAGTAACAGGGAGGACCCCAAATAATGCTGTTGCCTGCAAAGTAAGTGCTGCATTGAAAAAGACATTTGCTGATTAAAATCGTCCTTTAGAGCAGGGGTATGCTTGGCCAGAAAAGCAAGCCTTCGGGGAAGGACACTTTGGTAGCGTCTAAAGCAATGCAAGTAAAGGAAATTCATCCAACTTGCTAGCTGCCTTAAAACAATAGGTTATGTATGCAGCAGACATAGCAAGTGGGTCTGGAAATGGCTAATCAAAACAGTGTATTATTACATAAGCCAAAGAGAAGAAACATACATATCCTTTCCTTGCAAGTTGAAATCATGTCCCAAATGTCTCATGTGCAGAACAAATGGCTTCCAGTGCAAGGTTGCAGCAGTCAAGTAGGTTAGAGAAATCAACCACTTTATGCCCATGAACCAATTCAGATGCCAACTCAGAAGAGGTCTCAGAAGCCATCACTGTTCTATGATCCTATCAAAGAAGGATCCATTTGATTTGTGAATTAAGCTCTTCAAGACTTCCTCTGAAATGATGACGGTGATGGACATTTGGTTACTGGCATTAGTCTTACAGTCCTACAACAGAGACTTATACTCAACTCCTCAAAAGTAGCCCAATGCTTTGGGAGAGGAATATGGAGAGAGGAGATGGCACTGGATAATAGCATACACACCTTGTTAAATAAAAATCTTATTCAAGATATGCGAGTAAAATCCACTTCATCATTTCTGTGATACTGGAGGCCTCTCAGGGGTTCAGGCATGGGTTGGTACCTAGTCATATCTTGTGGTTCATTGAACAAAAGTATCTACTGCAGGAACCTTTGACCTCATAGTCACAGGCTCACATCCTAGTGGACTAACTCAGCCATTCATCCTTCCGAAGTCAATAAAATGAGTACCATCTTTGACCCGTCCCAATCTGGATTCCGCAGCAACCACAGCACCGAGACCGCCCTACTCACCGCCACAGACGACATCCGCACCCTCCTGGACCAAGGCCACACCGCAGCCCTGATCCTACTCGACCTATCAGCAGCCTTCGACACCGTCTCCCACCGCACACTCACCGCCAGACTACACAACGCTGGCATACAAGGAACCGCCCTCGACTGGATCCGATCGTTCCTCACCGGCAGAAGCCAAAGGATCAGACTGCCACCCTTCCTCTCCAAACCCACAGAAAACAACTGCGGAGTGCCCCAGGGATCATCGCTCAGCCCAACCCTCTTCAACATCTACATGGCCCCCCTCGCCTCCATCGTCCGACAGCACGGCCGCAACAGAGTATCCTACGCCAACGACACCCAGCTTATCCTCTCCCTCACCAAGGACCCCACCACAACCAGACTCAACTTCCAGGAAGGAATGCAGGACGTAGCAACCTAGATGAGCAACAGCTGCCTGAAGCTCAACTCGGAGAAGACAGAAGTCCTCGTCCTTGGAACCACCTCATCGGCATGGAACAACACCTGGTGGCCCACCGCCCTCGGCACCCCCTGACCCCCACGGACCATGCCAGAAACCTCGGCATCATACTTTACTCCTCCCTTTCCATGAACCAACAGGTCAACGCCGTCGTCTCCAGCTGTTTCAACACCCTCCGCATCCTCCGTAAGACTTTCAAATGGATTACCCAGGAGTCAAAGAAGACTGTCACCCATGCACTCATTACCAGCAGACTGGACTATGGAAACACCCTCTACGCCGGCATAAACAAGTCCCTACTCCGCAAGCTCCAGATGATTCAGAACACCGCCGCCAGACTTGTCCTCTGCATCCCTCGACACGAACACATCAGCCAACACCTACGGAATCTCCACTGGCTCCCTATCAAGAAGAGAGTCACTTTCAAGATACTCATCCACGCCTACAAATGCCTACACAAAACCAGACCCCAATACCTCAGCGACAAAATCACCTTCGACGCACCAAAAAGGAACATCCGATCCGCCAACCTCGCCCTCGCCGAAACCCCACGCATCCGCAGAGTCAAAACAGGGGGAAGAGCCTTCTCCTACATCATGGCCAAGACCTGGAACGAGCTCCCGATCGACATCAGATGCGCCCCCACCCTGAACACCTTCAGGAAGGCTCTCAAGACCTGGCTTTTTGACTGACCGGAACTGCTGACCCCCCCCCCCCCAGCGCCTTGAGACCCTCACAGGTGAGTAGCGCGCTTACAGTTCCCCTGATTGATTGATTGATTGGTTAACAATAAACATCTGTAATTCAATACCAGGGGATGAACATGTGCTTTCCAAATATACGTTATGTTATGTTGGACAAGGGGAATCTCAATACCTCAATCCCTGTGATCCATTTCAAACTTTAAAGGCCAAAGCAAGTAATCCTATTGATCTTGCCTGTGGATTTTTCCACAGCAATAGAGCTTCAAGAAGTGTTCTATCACATAAAAATCACCAAGAATGTCACCAATGTGCTGTTTGAAAGCAGCAATTCATTCAAAGTACTAACTTCAGTTGAAAGCTACTTGAAAGTAATTTCAAAAGTGCTGTTTTTCTGGTCTCATGGCTTAGTAGATTAATACAACCATTGTAGGCATCCTTTATTAATCTTCCAGAGGTCGATAAAGTGAGTACTGTTGAGATGGGGAGGACTAAGTATATTATAATCATCATCAAGGTTCCCATAGTGTGCTTTACTAATACATAGTATGCTACTAGTCGGGCAGCTGCAGCCAGAAAGAGTTATGCCCATGGCAACCTGGACAGAAGCAGGTTCATGCACTTTCTTTTGATGATACACTGATACAGTTTCAAATGAAAACCATGGCCTATTAAAAACAGCAGATGAAACAAGCAGACTGCAGATCCTATGTTTTCAGCTTTTCGCATGCTTTCAGATTTCTGTTTGGAGGGAGACTCTTGGAGACTCTTGGAGGGAGACTCTTGCTCTGTAGATTGGAGCATTTGACTGGAGTGCCTGGTGCCATCCTGAGAGGCGGCCATATCAGTCCAATGCATATGAATAAAATGTGCGGGGCAACACATTCTCCTCACTGGGTTCCTTTTGAAGGAAGTGACCCACTTGGGGCCCCCCTGGTCACCGCAGACCACCTCTCAGCCTTCCATGCCAAATGAAGAGTCAGAGAAACAGTAGAGAATACAAACCAATATTGTTTATTTGTATACGCTCAGAGCGGGGCTCAGTCTGCTCAGTCTCGCAAGAGTGCCACAGAGGAAACTGAGGAATGGCAAGCATAAGGATACATTATGTACGTTGTATGATTAACTGAGAACACGCCCACAGTGGAATTTTCCAAACAGACGTGGCCGGACAGCGTAAAGAGAAAAAAGCTTCTAATCTCATATTTTACACAACTCAGAACATTTTCAAGGCTATTTCACCCTGCGCTGCGATCAAACTGTTAGGCAGGTGGGAGAGGGACTTGACAAAGAGGGAAAACTATGCGCTAACACAAGCAGTTCTTCATTACAGAAATGAAACTCAGCAAAGGGGATTTCTCGGATCAAAGAAAGATTAGTTTTGAACACCACACAAAATGGAGCCCGAAAAGCAAATGGCGTAGCGAATGCTAACTTATACATGGCATTATTAGAGCATCAACGAGCATAATCTAACAGACCCTCCTTTTAGCATGAGCTAAAGACATTTCTTTTATAAAAACAGGCACAAATGCAAAGCAACCATAACATCATTAAAAGCAGATAGAGCATCAAAATGAGATGCGCAATCGAGGCGGAACTATGGGCACACTTTACAGTCATCATCAGAAATTGGGACATCAAGGAGGGACGAATCCATGAATATTCCCACATCTATTTTCATAAGACCATCAACAACAACTTTCAGCATCAAAGCAGCATTGGTAACAGGGGCTGATATTTTCTGTTTGGGCGTGAAAACAGCAGTACAATAGGAACAACAAAGGGGAAGGAATTGAATGAGAATGCAACAGAACATTAATATTGCTATAAGATAAACTATTTCCTTAAGGATCCAACCCCAATTACCAAAAAGAGACCAACTCCAATTTCCACTTTCCAGTCCCTTGACGTTATCAATAATGTCCATAATATGTTGTGTTATATTTTTTTCCAAATTCTCTATACCAACTACACACTGGTCGCCAACTATTGAGTACACTCCACCACTCTTTGCTAATATAAAATTGACTGCATATCTAGTCTGTTCCGAATACACCCTCATGCTTTCTAACTGAGTAGTTATATCTATCAAGGCCACCACTGTAGTATTGGATAGAATCTGCAACTTACATCCAAAATATTCTCTAGCTTTCTCACCCCTGGCCATGACAGTACCACCCAATGTAAAGATGGAGGAGAATATATAACCAAATGTGATACCATTACTATAGCTGTTCACTTCCAAGTCTGTTACCCCTTCACAGAATTCTTTTGTTAGTGTCCTTTTCACCCATCTTGTTCTAGGTTTAGCGTATTTACATGGGACAACCAAAGGCAGTACCATTCCAAGAGCCACATCATTGGTACCATTATGGATATTAGACTAAGTCCCATTGGACAGGAAGAAAATCCCTGGTTGTGCATAAATCGGCCCCTCATAATTCACTGCAGCATATCTGGAATTCATTCCCGAAGTTCTTGGATCTTTTTTATTCACTAGGGAAACAGTGTTTTTATGCAGTATTGTTCCTGAACAATTGATGTACAAAGCAGTGTCTGTGCTGTTTACTATGGGGCAACAAGAAGGGTAATAACCAGCCTCTCGTGGTACTGTCAACTCCTTGTAATGCCAACCCACTAGTGTTATATTCTGTGTTTCTATATAAAAATTATCACAATATGTATTGTTATCACAACCTGGATAACCCTTACCCTGCGGTTTTTGATGATACAGACATGGTCCGGGATAACCAAATCCGAACATTCCCTTTACTTCCACAAATTGAGTTGGCCGAGGATATGTGTAATTAACAAGCGACAATGGGTATGCAGTCCAAAGACTAGTGACAGATCGGGTGGGATAGCAGGCGGTCCCTTTGCCAAAAAATCTCTTGTGCGTTTCTACAAACACATTACTTGGGGCAAAACAGATGCAACTTCTTGTGTGCTCCACTCCATCGTTGGTACTGCTACTCAGTACTTTCCTACCTTATGCAGTCCATCCCTAATCTTTCTTTTGCTTTGACTTGGTGGTCCTCATTCGAGGATGTAAATTTTACCTGGAAGCTCCAGGCACTGTGTGATCACTGAACAGAGGCTCCTGGATAGCTTGTATTTCTGGCGGGACAGCCTCATTCAAAACATCATAGTTCTCTTTGTCTGTTTGCGTCCAGATCAGCTTAGCATCGCTAAAAGGCACGAATCTGGGCACTTGTTCACATTCAATGTCTCCTATGCCCTCCTTGACCCACTGATCATAAGGCAATGTCAAAGGTATCCTTTTACAACAGGTCACTTGGACCCGATTCTTTCGACCAGCAACCTTTACAGCCGTCTGTGTAGTCAGAGGAACTTGCTCCGGACCTTTCCACCTGGGTTCCAAATCTTTCTTCCTCTGAAAGCGTTTGATTAATAAGTAGTCACCAGGCTGGATGTTGTGGCCAGGTCCCTCTGGTTTAGGAGGTAAGGAATCTTGCACCTGTTTGTGAATAGAATGCAAACTTTCTGTCAATTGTCCAAGATAATTAAGCAATACAGGATATTTAATATCAGAGTATTTTCGAGGACGTGGGACTCCCAAGACATTTGCCGGGCGCCCAAACATGACCACGTAGGGTGATGATAAGCCAGTTCTAGAATGTTCTGTAGTACTTCTCAACCAGACCCGCTGACTGCAGGTGATTGGCAACATGAAATTTCTGTTTAAGGTGCAAGCTTTCACATATTAGCCTAATCCCTTTCCCATTAAAATGAGACCGTTGTCACTCCAGATAATTCTGGGCATTCCAAAACGAGGAAAGTACTCTTTAATGAGGACCTACACTGTTGTGGTAGCCATCATGTCTTTTGTATGGTAAGCCTCAACCCATTTACTGAACGTACATATAACCACTAGGGCATACTTGAGATTGTTACAACATTCTAGCTCAATGAAGTCCATCTGAAGGACTTCAAAAGGAAATGTAGATGGTGCACATTTCCCTGATGGTGTGGGGGTATCCTTTCCTGGATTGTGCCTCAAGCAAATCATGCAACTTTTCACTAAATGTGCAGCAGTCTTGGAAATATTATCATTACACCAAACCGGGGCCAACAATTTACAAATACCTTTTGCACTGATATGAGCTGGACCATGAGCCATAGTAACCACAGGGAGTACATATGCATCAGTGTTGGACTTGGCCCTTTTTGCAGGGCCATCCCAGAACTTTTTTTCCTTCCTCCATTATTTTTTCTGACCTGTTGTTGGTGGTTTTAGGACTCTGGGCACTTTATCACTGCTGTTCAGTGCTAAAGTGCATGTGCTCTCTATGGTAAACTTGGTAAGATTGGTCTACACCTGTTTGGCATATTTAATTTACCTATCAGTCCCTTGTACAGTGGTATCTCGCATACCCAGGGCCAGTAAATTAAATGCTACTGGTGGGCTTGCAGCGCTACTTGCGCCACCCTCCAAAGTAGCCTTTCAAACCTGTCTCAGGCCTCTGCCACTGCAGGGCCTGCGTGCGCAGTTTACTGCCGCTGTGACGTGGCACATAAAGTGGTTGCCACGTCCGTGACTCCCCTTTTACTACATACCAGTCACCCCTATGGTAGGCCCTAGCTAGCCCTATGGGCAGGGTGCGGTGTAGGGAAAAGGTAGGACATGTGCCTTAACTGTGTGGCATATCCTAGTAGTGACAAACAGCCTATTTGGATTCTCACTGCTGTGAAGATGCCCTCTCATAGGAATGCTTTGGGGATTCCCTGAAATGTGCTTCAGTGATAATTCCTGACATGAGAGGAGTAGCATCATCAAGTTTGGTATGTTTGGAATAGTGGTGATAAATGCTGCGTACCGGTGTTCGCAGATATATTATCACTATTTTAGAAATGCCACTTTTAGAAGTTGGCATTTCTGTGTGCTGTGTGTCTTTGTGCCTGCCTTTTGTGTATTGACTGTCTGGCCTTGGAGTGACAGGGGCTGGGGAGGTGCTGTGGCTCTAGAGAGTCTGGGTGAGTCAGCGCTAGGCTGAATAGGCCTGAACTGTATTTGGAGTGGTGGGAGGAGTAGCACCTGCACCAGAATAGGGCTGTGCCTACTTTCCACGATGAGGGCTCCGCCCCCCTGTAGTGTGTCTGGGGCCAGGGCCTACACGCACAATGGGGAGTGTTGTGCACTTCACATGTGCCCCCCAGAACTGGTTTGGACTAGGTCCAGTGCCCTGTACCAGGGCAGAACAAAGACTTTGTGGCATATAAATATTGGGCTTGTGACCCCATGTTTTTGGGTGCTTGCTTGGAACTAGAGCTTTTTGAACTACCACACTGCATGGGCTGCAGTGTGCCAGGAGGAACCGCCATTTGGGACCAAGCCACTGCTGACTGGGGGGCTGAAGGAGCTGTCCCCCCTGCTAAGGGGCTCTGCGTGCTGGCCCGCCTGTGGTGCCTGGTTTCCTGACCCTGGGCTGGAGAGAAATAGCGTGAGGGGAGCGCTGTGCTGTCTGCCTTCCCTCACTGATCGCGGTGTGGTGGGCGCTTTGGTCTGAGCCTGGAACTAAGAGTGAGGAGGGTGCTGCAAGTTGCCCCTCATCGCTGTGCCTCTACCGCAGGAGCATTGTGGGCGCTTCACCAGCTGTTTTATGAGCCTGAGGAGAGGGCTCTTACGGCGAGAGCAGCCGCGCTGCGAAGCGGAAGTCAGGCATAGGATGCCTGGACGTGGGCGGGCCTCCCGTGAGGAAGGGGAGAGCCCCGCATGCTGCCTGAGCCTGTTTTGAGGACGGGGCCACCTTCCACAAGAAGAGCCGCCAGAGACTTCGCTCCGGGTCCTGCCCCTACCTTGCAGGGAGGAAGGAGAAGCCGCGTTGACGGAGACTTCGCTCTGTGTAAGTGCGATGAGAGAGAGTCGTCGCTTTTGGGGCCCCAAGGCCCGGTGAGGAGCAGCAGCATTGGTGAGTCTCGGGGGCTCCCGGAGTTGCGCTGCACGGTCGCGGGCAGCTGCATTTGAGGTCCTGCCTTCACAGAGGCCCCAGCTCCTCAGTTTGAAAAAGGAGCATTGAGGCCCCGATCAGAGGTGGTTATTGTGCATTCCGGGTATTAGCTGGGCAGATATCCCAGTAGCCTAAGAGGCCGGAGCCCTGTTAACTCATAATAGGCGGGCAGAGGCGGCCCCTTGGGGGTGCCTGCCTTGACTTTGTGATCCCCACGCTAAGGGGGATATATGTCTGCATGAGGCTAAGATGAGCTGGAGGTGCTCACAATACATGGATTATGGCAAGTGTGTACAAAGGTGCACGGATGACTATGAAACTTGCATAAGGTGCTATGCTGAGTACTGCTACCTAATGCTTTTGCCTAGTGTGTGCCCTCTGATACTGGGTACTTTGGTGCACTGTTGCTGATGAGTATAGGCATCATGTGCTAGGCCGGGTACTGCTACTGATGGTTTGTGCCTACTGTGTTCATGTGAAGTGTACCCTTACCAGTAGTTACTGGTTGTCTTCACTAATTGTGAGTTGTGATGTTATGGCAGTGGCCCGATTGGCCCTGTGGTGTATATAATCCCTGTAAAGTCATGCCAAGTGCCAGGTGGCACAGTGTATATATGTGATTATGTTCTAATGTGGTTTATGGATAATAGAAAGGCTACTTTTACTAACCTTGTGTGGAGTTGCTTCTGTGGTGTGCCTAGTGTGTCGCTGCTGTGTGAGTGTGTTGCGCAAACACTTTACACAATGCCTCTGGGATAAGCCTGACTGCTCTGCCAAGCTACCAAGGGGGTGAGCAGGGGTTATCTTCGGTGTGTAACTCCCTTACCCTGACTAGAGTGGTGGTTTCTGCCTGGCTTAGGCGCATGCCCTCGCCAACCAAAAATCCCATTTCTAACAATCGAGTAACATCCATTTCTGTTCTCCAGACAAATCAATCCAACACCCTTCGTCATCTAAGCATGCTGTACTTTCTTGCCACACCGCTAATTCTTCTATCGTGGCCTCACTTTGTATCTCTTTCACCCTCTCAACTGTGTTTTCAAACATGGCATTCTTAGGAACCCATCTAGCTAGGCCTGCAACAAACATCCTCTTCATCTTACTCTGAGAAGTCTCTTTGGCTATCTGATCTGCAAACGCATTCCCTCTACCTATATCATCTGTCACTTTTCGGTGGGCGCTGCACTTCACAATAGCCATTCTCTTAGGAAGTGTTAGTGCAGATAACAATCGTAGTATCAAGTTTCCATGTTGTATCTTAGTACCATGGGAGGTAAGAAACCCTCGCTCTCCCCACAGGCGCCCAAAATTGTGCGCCACCCCGAATGCATACTGACTGTCTGTGTAGGTATTGACAACCAACCCTTCGCTCCATTCACAAGCTCGTATAAGGGCAACGAGTTCTGCTGCCTGGGCGGACTGATAGGGGACCCATGATGTTGCGACTACTGTGCGCAATGTAGTGATAGCATAAGCTGCAGTGGTGGTGCCATCTGGTAATTTAAAACAAGAGCCATTGACATATAGTTCTCCTTGGGGATCAGATAAGGGAACATCAGTCAAGTCTACCCATCCTTTCGTCTCTTCCTCTGTTCGGAAAATACAGTAATGTTTGTCGACTGCATCGTTTTCGGAAGGGAGGGGTAGTAACATGGCTGAATTCAGAGTGGCACATCTTTTAATTGTGATATGCTTAGCAAACAATGTCAATTCATAGCAGGTAAGACGTGCACTGGTGAGGTGCTGTGTCCTTGTTTTATTCAAAAGTGTGTCCACTGCACGAGGTACCATAACTGTGAGGTCAGTATCGGGTACGAGTCCAGCCGATTGTCTGATTGAAGTGGCCACAGCCGCGACCACTCCCAGACAGCTTGGGAGGGCCCTTGTGACAGGATCAAGCACAGCGGAAAAATAAGCGCAAGGTCTCTGTCTATCACCAAATCTTGGAGTAAAGACAGAAAGAGCACAACCAGCCATCTCGTGGATGTACAGTACAAAAGGTGTCCTATAACCAGGTGTGCCTAGCACTGGAGCAGAGCAAAGCGCAGCTTTTAATTGTTCGAAAGATTGCTGACAATCAGGCGTCCAAGGCAAAGGCTCATGCACGTCTTTCGTTGTTAATGCAAGCAGGGGTTTGATTATTAAAGAATAATTTGGGATCCACTGCCGGCAGTAGGAAGTGATGCCTATAAAAGCACGCACATCCTTTTGAGATTGCGGACAGGGCATTTTATTAATAGTACTGATGCGTTCTGGCGTTAACCTTCTACCCTCCTTCGACAGAAGGTGACCTAAATAGGTGACCTCCTGTCGACAATATTGAAGCTTTGAAAGGGAAACCTTATGACCATGATGTGCCAAGTGTAACAATAATTGCACCGTACTATCCTTGCAACCTTGTTCCATATCTGAAGCAATTAACAAGTCATCCACATACTGTACCAATACATTACCTGAAGAAAGTGAGAGGGAATCCAACTGACTTTTTAATACTTGACTATAAATGCTAGGACTTTCAGTATAGCCTTGAGGAGCGCGACAGAATCAGAAACTTTTACCAGCCAGCGAAAATCCGAACAAATACCTACTATCTGGGTGGATAGAAATACTAAAGAATGCATTCTTTAAATCAATCACAAAGAAAGACTTAGCAGTAGATGGAATCATAGAAGTGTGGTGACATCAGGAACCACTGGGAATTGCGGGACCAACATTTTATTAACCTCGCCACATCAATGACAAAACAATATACATCATTAGCACTATTAGGAGAATTTCAGGCTGCCCTTTTTAAAACCGGAAGAATAGGACTGTTACATACATTACCTGTAGTCTCTTCGACTACTCCCTTACTTATTAAGTCCTGAACAATATCAAGAAGAGCTTGTTCTCCTGTCTTTGGTATCTTATACTGAGGAATACGGGCCAATATGGCATTATCCTTAACCTGTATAGAAACTGGGGGCATATGCAATAAGCCCACATTGGTGTCAGCAGTGGCCCATAGCGTGGGTGGAACTTGATCAAATTCAGGTGGAAGGGGAACATCCTTAGATAGACATTGTCTAGTACCTACGTCCGGGCCCATGGTAATTTAGACACCATCTGGCGAACAATATGTGGTAGCATGTAACTTCTTTAGTAGGTCCAAACCCATCAAATTTTCATCACAATTGGATGTTAGAAGGAATGGAGAATCCACAGTAAAAGGGCCAACAGTAAGGGCAAGAGGGCGTGAGATGGGGCTTACAACTGGTACTCCTGAAAAACCCACCAAAACATTATTATGGCCAGACAGGGGCACCCCAGGGACCAGGTGTCGGGCAATAGAGATTTTCGTGGCACCTGCATCAACCAAGAACTCCATAGGAGATCCTTGCAGATCTATCTTAACATAAGGGCCACGCTGGTCTACAGGTATTTGAACTGTTCACGTACCCTGGTCCCTGGCTGTCCTAGCTGAAAGAGGTCCCTGTCACATCATCAACGTCATAGTCGTCATTGTAGTACTGCCTATCCCTAGTGTTGTCAAAATAATTGTCAGAATTGTCTACAGGAGCAGTAGTGTGTTGCTACCTATTGGTCCCACAGCCCCTGTTTCCAGAACCTCTTCCTCTAGTGGACAAAGCATTGCGCAAAAGTACAGGGCACTGGCTATGCCAGTGACCTTCTTCCTTGGAATAAGCACACTGATTCTGTACCAAAGGTGTCATGGGTGGCTGTCTAGTGCGTGGAAGTTGTTGTTGGGGTCCCCGTCCCCTGGTTTTACCTTGATATGCCTGTTGCAGTAATATCTTGGTCTTCAGATTTTTATGCTTTTTATTGCTTTTGTCTTTCTCTTCATTATCCCTGTGCTCGTAATATTGGGCCATATTTAAAATCACAGAGGGGGAAGACATAGACCAAGTACTCTCAGCTGCTTGAAGTTTAGACATTATTTCGGGAAGGAGATTAGTAACAAACCTATCAACAAATAGACGGACTCCTCCCTCCGTAGACATATCCTGCCCACTGTAATCCAAAAACGTCTCTTCAAACCTAGTGAAAAAATCAGAAACACTTTCGTCTTTCTTCTGCCGGCAGGCAGTCAATATGTCCCAACTAACTTTCTTGGGGGGAATGAGTGTATGCATATATGTTATTATGCGACCGGGCAGAGCAAGCAACTCAGCTCATGGTTTGTCTCCTGGCTTCCTATCTCGGTCCCAACCCCGAATCACATCCCGCGCTCCGCCCAACTCGGCGACATGATCTTGGGTATGCACCTGTCGCCAAATATCAACTGGAGCTAGTAGGCCAAAAAACATCTCAATATCAGCAAGGGTCATCACAGTGGAAGAGGCAGCTTCTGTCAATTCTTCATAGTCAGCTGTAGGATTTTTCCTAGGGTCGGGCAACGTAGCCTTAAGGGCCAGAACTTCACTTTGTTTCCATGAACTATAAACCCATTGTTCCTGAAAACGGGCAGCCACAGCCGGTCTGGTAACCACCCCATGTTGATCTGTCATTACAGGAATTTCCGGGTGGTAAATGGGGTGAACTTCTCGCATTGGGAATTGAGGTATTTTGGTGGGACTCTTATCATGCAGTCTACATCTATAAGTCTGTAGTGTTGAAACATTCCTATACAGAGAGGTCAGTTCCAAACTATTTATATAAGCGCCTTCATTAATATCAAATAGTATTTGGGGTGCTTCCGTTTCAATGTGTGTACGCCAGAGGTCAATTAGGGTGGAGGACAAGTGTTTAAGGCATGTTGCTGCAGAAAGGGGTCGAAGTCTCACATTAACTGCCAGATATCTTCGAGACTATAAATTGTGTTGCGAGCCCACCTTATTGCCTGGTCCACTATTTCTTTCTTCTCTCTATCCCCCACTCCGGATCGCATTAACAGACCTAACCATTCTCTGAATCTGGTCAGATCTCTATCTTCCGGGCTGCGCACTGGTGTGTCAGTAGTTAGTGATAACGGAGGATGAATGACTGGGACGGGCGTAACAGGTATTGCTGCAGTCGGGGATTGTAATAAAAGGGAAGGAGTAGAAGGCACATTAACAGGGGCAGTAGGTATAACAGCCGTAGAGACTGGTGCACCTTGTGCAGGTTGTTGTGGTTGATGGGGAACAACAGGGTATATCCGTTCTGGAACATATGGTGGCGGGGGTCAAGCATCTAATAGGGTCTCCATCAAAGTATCCCCGTCTTCCTGAGCCATATAGGACCTATCAATTTGCAATCGAAATCTCCTATCTTCACGTTCTATTCCTGTTTCCTGCTTCTCCTTATTGTAAGCAACAGCCTACTGTGTAAGGGTCTGCATACCTCGCTGTCTAGCATCCTTTTCCATTTTCAATCGCCTCTGTTTGGCCTCCTTTTGCCAATTACGAAGGGAGTCAAACATGGACTGTCTACTACGTCTTTTAAACAACTGTTCTTGTAAATATCCCATCTTTTGTTCATCAAAAGAGCCTGTCAAAGGCCACTGTAACTCTGCATTGTCCCTCGTATATTTGTGCCATAACGTACTAAACATAATAGGGCCAAGGCCATGTTTCACATACATATCAAAATTAGGACTGCCCTCACGAGGTGCAAGCTGGGATTCTTCCAACCGGGCATCTTTAGAACAACAATAACTGCACAAACTCCAAAACTTATTGAAACCAGGCATTGCAAAGACAAGAGAAGCAAAAGTCTTATTTTACCTGGCAAAGTATTTGCAAACACTTTTCACAAAAACAGTCCTAGTGCTGAAACAAAACCGATTTACAGTGGCACCACATTCACAAAGACTAAAACAGACTCACCTGGTATCAGTCACACAGACAGACAACTTCTCCACTGCTGACTCTTCGGACCAAACAGTCAAATCATGGGTTCACTGTTCAGGACTCCAGTCGGGATGACCACTGGGCGAGGCACCCTCCGGTGGGAAAGAGACAGCAGCTGCGAGAAATGTATCTCTTTGTGCAGGGATCCCTGAGCTGTCAGTCCGACCTGGTGGTGTTCCCCTCCTCCCCTCCTTCTGTGTTCGAAAGGGATGGGTCATGCCACGATGGAGTCCCTGTTTGGGCGC
Source organism: Calotriton arnoldi (assembly GCA_963921515.1). NCBI lineage: Eukaryota > Metazoa > Chordata > Amphibia > Caudata > Salamandridae > Calotriton > Calotriton arnoldi. The sequence goes on from CAWUFW010019948.1 coordinate 56,177, forward strand.
CAAATGAAGGAAGTGACCCGCTTAGGGCCACCCGGGTCACCGCAGACCACCTCTCAGCCTTCCATGCCAAATGAAGAGTCAGAGAAACAGTGGAGAATACAAACAATATTGTTTATTTGTATACACTCAGAGCGGGGCTCAGTCTGCTCAGTCTCGCAAGAGTGCCACAGAGGAAACTGAGGAACGGCAAGCATAAAGATACATTATGTACGTTGTATGATTAACTAAGAACACGCCCACAGTGGAATTTTCCAATCAGACGTGGCCGGACAGCGTAAAGAGAAAAAAACTTCTAATCTCATATTTTACACAACTCAGAACATTTTCAAGGCTGTTTCACCCTGCGCTGCGATCAAACTGCTAGGCAGGTGGGAGAGGGACTTGACCAAGAGGGAAAACTATGCGCTAACACAAGCAGTTCTTCATTACAGAAACTAAGGGGATTTCTCGGAACAAAGAAAGATTCGTTTTGAACACCACACAAAATGGAGCCCAAAAAGCAAATGGCGTAGCGAATGCTAACTTATACATGGCATTATTAGAGCATCAACGAGCATAATCTAACAGACCCTCCTTTTAGCATGAGCTAAAGACATTTCTTTTATAAAAACAGGGACAAATGCAAAGCAACCATAACATCATTAAAAGCAGATAGAGCATCAAAATGAGATGCGCAATCAAGGCGGAACTATGGGCACACTTTTCAGTCATCATCAGAAATTGGGACAGCAAGGAGGGACAAATCCTTGAATATTCCCACATCTATTTTCATAAGACCATCAACAACAACTTTCAGCATCATAGCAGCATTGGTAACAGGGGCTGATATTTTCTGTTTGGGTGTGAAAACAGCAGTACAATAGGAACAACAAAGGGGAAGGCATTGAATGAGAATGCAACAGAACATTAATATTGCTATAAGATAAACTATTTCCTTAAGGATCCAACCCCAATTACCAAAAAGAGACCAACTCCAAATTCCACTTTCCAGTCCCTTGACGTTATCAATAATGTCCATAATATGTTGTGTTATATTTTTTTCCAAATTCTCTATACCAACTACATACTGGTCGCCAACTATTGAGTACACTCCACCACTCTTTGCTAAGATAAAATTCACTGCATATCTAGTCTGTTCCGAATACACCCGCATGCTTTCTAACTGAGTAGTTATATCTATCAAGGCCCCCACTGTAGTATTGGATAGAATCTGCAACTTACATCCAAAATATTCTCTAGCTTTCTCACCCCTGGCTATGACAGTACCACCCAATGTAAAGATGGAGGATAATATATAACCAAATGTGATACCATTACTATAGCTGTTCACTTCCAAGTCTGTTACCCCTTCACAGAATTCTTTTATTAGTGTCTTTTTCACCCATCTTGTTCTAGGTTTAGCATGTTTACATTGGACGCCCAAAGGCAGTACCATTCCAAGAGCCACATCATCAGTACCATTATGGATATTAGACTAAGTCCCACTGGACAGGAAGAAAATCCCTGGTTGTGCATAAATCGGCCCCTCATAATTCACTGCAGCAATCTGGAATTCATTGCCGAAGTTCTTGGATCTTTTTTATTCACTAGGGAAACTGTTTTTATGCAGTATTGTTCCTGAACAATTGATGTACAAAGCAGTGTCTGTGCTGTTTACTATGGGGCAACAAGTAGGGTAATAACCAGCCTCCCGAGGTACTGTCAACTCCTTGTTATGCTAACCCACTAGTGTTATATTCTGTGCTTCTATATAAAAATTATCACAATATATATTGTTATCACAACCCGGATAACCCTTACCCTGCGGTTTTTGATAATACAGACATGGTCCGGGATAACCAAATCCGAACATTCCCTTTACTTCCACAAACTGAGTTGGCCGAGGATATGTGTAATTAACAAGCGACAATGGGTATGCAGTCCAAAGACTAGTGACAGATCGGGTGGGATAGCAGGCGGTCCCTTTGCCAAAAAATCTCTTGTGCGTTTCTACAAACACATTACTTGGGGCAGGCCTCCTGTTGCGGCTTGGAGAACTGTTTTCACCTACATTGAGTGTGGGTACACTATGTGCATCTTCCAGATACCACGATACCCCACATATCATTATTATCATCGTTACAAGAACAATAACACACAATTTTACTTCGTACTGACCAAATCATACTGCGTTGTATAGGGACAATTGGCTGATCCTCCTCAGTAACTTGTCTACCTAAAGGATGCATAGTAAACAAGGGGAAGAAGGAAATCAAGAAATGTGAATGTTCCCAGTGTCCGTCAGAGCCTCCCTGGTACAGGCTCCTATTGTCCATCAATCAGTTGGCGCTCTTGAGCAGCGGCGGGGGAGCTTGCTCTGTCCTAAGCTCTTTTCCTAATCTATCCCACGTCGATAAAGGTGGTATACTTTCAAAGTATACTTTTCCTGACTAATGTTTAAACAACAAGAGCAAAACAGATGCAACTTCTTGTGTGCTCCACTGCCTCGTTGGTACTGCTACTCAGTACTTTCCTACCTTATGCAGTCCATCCCTAATATTTCTTTTGCTTTGACTCGGTGGTCCTCATCCGAGGATGTAAATTTTACCTGGAAGCTCCAGGCACTGTGTGATCACTGAACAGAGGCTCCTGGATAGCTCGTATTTCTGGCGGGACAGCCTCATTCAAAACATCATAGTTCTCTTTGTCTGTTTGCGTCCAGATCAGCTTAGCATCGCTAAAAGGCACAAATCTGGGCACTTGTTCACATTCAATGTCTCCTATGCCCTCCTTGACCCACTGATCATAAGGCAATGTCAAAGGTATTCTTTTACAACAGGTCACTTGGACCCGATTCTTTCAACCAGCAACCTTTACAGCCGTCTGTGTAGTCAGAGGAACTTGCTCCGGACCTTTCCACCTGGGTTCCAAATTTTTCTTCCTCTGAAAGCGTTTGATTAATAAGTAGTCACCAGGCTGGATGTTGTGGCCAGGTCCCTCTGGTTTAGGAGGTAAGGAATCTCGCACCTGTTTGTGAATAGAATGCAAACTTTCTGTCAATTGTCCAAGATAATTAAGTAATACAGGATATTTAATATCAGAGTATTTTCGAGGACGTGGGACTCCCAAGACATTTGCCGGGCGCCCAAACATGACCACGTAGGGTGATAAGCCAGTTCTAGAATGTTCTGTAGTACTTCTCAACCAGACCCGCTGACTGCGGGTGATTGGCAGCATGAAATTTCTGCTTAAGGTGCTAGCTTTCACATATTAGCCTAATCCCTTTCCCATTAAAATGAGACCGTTGTCACTCCAGATAATTCTGGGCATTCCAAAACGAGGAAAGTACTCTTTAATGAGGACCTACGCCGTTGTGGTAGCCGTATTGTCTTTTGTAGGGTAAGCCTCCACCCATTTACTGAACGTACATATAAACACTAGGGCATACTTGAGATTGTTACAACATTCTAGCTCAATGAAGTCCATCTGAAGGACTTCAAAAGGAAATGTAGGTGGTGCAAAATTCCCTGATGGTGTGGTGGTACCCTTTCCTGGATTGTGGCTCAAGCAAATCATGCAACTTTTCACTAAATGTGCAGCAGTCTTGGAAATATTATCATTACACCAAACCGAGGCCAACAATTTACAAATACCTTTTGCACTGATATGAGCTGGACCATGAGCCATAGTAACCACAGGGAGTACATGTGCATCAGTGTTGGACTTGGCCCTTTTTGAAGGGCTATCCCAGAACTTTTTTTCCTTCCTCCGGTATTTTGTCTGACCTGTTGTTGGTGGTATCAGGACTCTGGGCACTTTATCACTGCTGTTCAGTGCTAAAGTGCATGAGCTCTCTATGGTAAACTTGGTAAGATTGGTCTACACCTGTTTGGCATATTTAATTTACCTATCAGTCCCTTGTACAGTAGAATCTCGCATACCCAGGGCCAGTAAATTAAATGCTACTGGTGGGCTTGCAGCGCTACTTGCGCCACCCTCCAAAGTAGCCTTTCAAACCTGTCTCAGGCCTCTGCCACTGCAGGGCCTGCGTGCACAGTTTACTGCCGCTGTTACATGGCACATAAAGTGGTTGCCACGTCCGTGACTCCCCTTATACTACATATCAGTCACCCCTATGGTAGGCCCTAGCTAGCCCTATGGGCAAGGTGCAGTGTAGGGAAAAGGTAGGACATGTGCCTTAACTGTGTGGCATATCCTAGTAGTGACAAACAACCTATTTGGATTCTCACTGCTGTGAGGCTGCCCTCTCATAGGAATGCATTGGTCATTCCTTGAAATGTGCTTCAGTGGTAATTCCTGACATGAGAGGAGTAGCATGATCAAGTTTGGTATGTTTGGAATAGTGGTGATAAATGCTGCGTACCGGTGTTCGCAGATATATTATCACTATTTTAGAAATGCCACTTTTAGAAGTAGGCATTTCTGTGTGCTGTGTGTCTTTGTGTCTGCCTGTTGTGTATTGACTGTCTGGCCTTGGAGTGACAGGGGCTGGGGATGTGTTGTGGCTCTAGATAGTCTGGGTGAGTCAGCGCTAGGCTGAATAGGCCTGATCTGTATTTGGAGTGGTGGGAGGAGTAGCACCTGCACCAGAATAGGGCTGTGCCTACCTTCCACGATGAGGGCTCCACCCCCCTGTGGTGTGTCTGGGGCCAGGACCTACACGTACAATGGGGAGTGTTGTGCACTTCACATGTGCCCCCCAGAACTAGTTTGGACTGGGTCCAGGGCCCTGTACCAGGACAGAACAAAGACTTCGTGGCATATAAATATTGGGGCTGTGACCCCATGTTTTTAGGTGCTTGCTTGGAACTAGAGCTTTTTGAACTACCACACTGTATGGGCTTCAGTGTGCCAGGAGGAACCGCCATTTGGGGCCAAGCCACTGCTGACTGGGGGGCTGAAGGAGCTGTCCCCCCTGCTAAGGGGCCCTGCTGCTGGCCCGCCCGTGGTGCCTGGTTTCCTGCCCCTGGGCTGGAGAGAGATAGCACGAGGGGAGCGCTGTGCTGTCTGCCTTCCCTCACTGATCGTGGTGGGGTGGGCGCTTTGGTCTGAGCCTGGAACTAAGAGTGAGGAGGGTGCTGCAAGTTGCCCCGCATCGCTGTGCCTCTACCTCAGGAGCATTGCGGGCGCTTCACCAGCTGTTTACTGAGCCTGAGGAGAGGGCTCTAACGACGAGAGCAGCCGCGATGCGAAGCGGAAGTCAGGCGTAGGATGCCTGGACGTGGGCGGGCCTCCCGTGAGGAAGGGGAGAGCCCCGCATGCTGCCAGAACCTGTTTTGAGGGCGGGGCCACCTTCCACAAGAAGAGCCGCCAGAGACTTCGCTCCGGGTCCTTCCCCTACCTTGCAGGGAGGAAGGAGAAGCCACTTTGACAGAGACTTCGCTCCGTGTAAGTGCGATGAGAGAGAGTCGTCGCTTTTGGGGCCCCAAGGCCCGGTGAGGAGCAGCAGCATTGGTGAGTCTCGGGGGCTCCCGGAGTTGCGCTGCACGGTCGCGGACAGCTGCATTTGAGGTCCTGCCTTCACAGAGGCCCCAGCTCCTCAGTTTGAAAAAGGAGCATTGAGGCCCCGATCGGAGGCGGTAATTGTGCATTCCGGGTATTAGCTGGGCAGATATCCCAGTAGCCTAAGAGGCCAGAGCCCTGTTAACTCATAATAGGAGGGCAGAGGCGGCCCCTTGGGGGTCAAACACACACAAAGGGGGCCGGGAGGAGATTTAAGGACCAGCGTGAGCACACTCCCCACTACTTGAATCAAATCACAAAGGAGCCCACGGGTCCAGGAGGTGTCAGACCACGAATGTGATACGTTAAACTGTCCTCCAAGGGGGATTTCCCTTTTAAGGACGACTACCCTCACACACCATAGGTGTCATGCTTCATCATAGGGGTGCCTCCTCGCTTTAGGAACCTAGTCCTAACGCGGGCTACGACCCCCTCTCTACGAGGGAGGAGCTCAGGGATGTTTTCAATTGAAGCACAAGGGTTGTACTAAAAACCCTATGTGAGCTTGGTGTGGGGAGTAAAGAGAAAGTGCAGTGCTAACGTGAGGGTGAATTAAAACTACCTATAGGGTTAGCCGACAATGTTTTATTATAGCTACCCTATGGCAGGATTAAAACCAGCAATAAGCTGAACGATGGAGCTGTCAGAATTCAAGACAGCTGCATCTAAGGGAGCAACATGTTTCGGCCACTCGTGATCTTTTATAGTATCTTGGCCTTCGTCAGGATCCAAAAACAAGCAAACAGCTACTGCATCAAGTGTGATAAACAAGAAAAGATAGAGATAAAAAGTGGAAGGATGGTAAATTCTGAACCCAAAATTGTTGTGTTCACAGAAATCCACCGCTACAACCTGTGATAAGACAAAAAAAGAGAGAATAATACAACTTGTGTGAATCATATACAATATCACATTCATGATAAAAATCACCTCAAACACGCTTAGTGTTCATTCAACCATTGTAGAGATCATAATGGTAAAGCGGCACTTACCACATTGGGTCATTATAGTTACCGCATCTGTCCGGGGCTATTGTGCCAAAGGTACGGACGCTACCCCCACCTGACAGGAAGAACAGGGGTAGTCAGAAAGAGAACTAAAAACAGGATTAGAGTGTGCGACACAAAACGAGAGGACACTACAACTATGAAGGTCAGAATTGAGCTAATAGCTGTATATGAATAAATATATAAAGAGTTTATCATAAGCCAGCGAAATAGTGCCTGGTCATGAGAACTCCTCATCTTAAAGCAGTACTGAGGTTCAACGCAGGCACACCACAGTAGTCGACCAAGCTGACAATACCCCATAGTGGGCCAGTCCCACCGTAAACTACCCAGCAATGCACTTAAACAACAGGGGCTGCACTGGAGAACTGGGCAGGAAGACTGCCTAGACACCAGCGGCTGGTTACCTTGTGCTATAAAGGACATCAACGGAAAAACATGCCGAGTGAAATGTGGGAACACATAGAGCATTAAATAGTTCTAGGGACCACGGGAGCAAGTCTATATTGACCTGTCAACAACTCAAGACAAAATATAGCGTGTGTCAAATAACGGGGAGTACCAGAAACAAGTAACAAAAGGCTTAAAAATCACCCAATCGGTGAGCAAGGGGTGCCGCTCAAGTTAGTGTCAAGCAGGCTGTAAAACCGGCAACATGCTCATGTATGCGAAACAATGCATGTCAGATCCGGAGAGGAGCTGGCAGCGGATCGCGAACTGGCTCAAAAGACCTGAGCCGGAGCAAGGGAAATGCCGTCAGGATAAATTGAAAATGGAAATACTGGACCGGCAAAAAGACCGGTGAAGCACGCGTGTGCACTGAAAGCCATAAACGGAGATAATGGCCGTGAGAATAAGAGCCGGGGTGGGTGTATCAAGGATCCGGCAGCCGAACTAATGGTCGGGCGTGCCTGGAAACTGCAAGAATGGCTCACCTGAGAGGCAGTGCAGGGCCGTTCTGAGCGTCAGTACAAGCCGGCAGGAAACCGGAACCAAGGGAACACGCCGTATAAGACGGCAATCCCGGTCACGTGCGCCGAGCGCAAAGTCTGGTAGTTGTAGTCCCGACAGATCTGCGCGTGTGCAGATGCATAATAGCGCTGATGTATTCCAAGCACCGCTAAGCCCATAGCCATAATAACCGCAGTGATCCGGGCAGATCCGCGCGTGGGCAAATATAGGATAACATATGTGTGCCCACAGCATCGACAGGGCAGCAATGGAGCCATCCAAGAAAGTAGTAAAATGAAGATGCTGGGCAAGCCGCTGGCCGCCAAGTAAGGGTGCTCCAACATTAAACGTGCCGTGCAGCCCATCCATGACGTCAGAACGCGTACAAGACAGAAGACACTTAAGTAAGGATGAGGCACAAAATGCAAACAGCTATTTTTTTAAAAGAAAAAAAAAAAAGGGGGGGAAAGGTGACCCGGCTATTGGACCGGAGGGCACTAACAAGAGGAACGGCTCTCAGAGGTATGAAGCAGCAAAATATGGATGCCAGCATGTAAAAGGAAGGGGAGGGGGAAATTGGTGAAACCACGAAGTGGGTCCTTAAGTAGCCTGGTAACTCAGGAAGGGATGGTAGTAACGGATGATGAAGGAGAAGTGGTATGTCAGGGGCGAACGGTGCAAAAGGCAGGGATAACAGAGGTTACACTGCACCCACGAACTATCGTTAAGCAGTATCCAGCACCAGTGGAAGACTAGACAAAGGTAACCTGACCAATGAATAGTACCAGCCGGGGGTAAAACCGTCCAGTATGGGAAGGGTGAGACAAGGGAAGGGCGAAACACCGGCTAGATGTTAGGCCAGGGCCAGCCATGGGATCTCATCTTTTAATCCACTAACCGAGGTGCCCAGTCTGAAAACCCAGCGCTGCTCTGCTCTAAGTAAACGCAAAGATAAATTTGATGTATTGGCCTGTAGGTCAGGTTTATCCAAGACTGGCCACTTAAAAGAGTCAGCTGTGTGGTGCATCTCAAGAAAATATCTGGTCAGTTTTGTGTTTTGTTTCGAACATCTGATAGTACTCTTATGTTCCTGTATGCGTATCCGGATCTTCCGAGTGGTCATACCCACGTAACAGAGTCCGCAGGGCAGGTCATCAGATAAATGACACGCTCGCTGTTACAGTTTGTGTGGTTCCTCAATTCCCACAGTCTAGACGTACCTATGTCTATGATCTTAGTGACTGCAGTTTGTGCACACACTGAGCATGATCCACATGGGAAATGTCCTTGTACTGATGGTAGGTGAGGTCCTGCCTTCACAGAGGCCCCAGATCCTCAGTTTGAAAAAGGAGCATTGAGGCCCCGATCGGAGGTGGTAATTGTGCATTCCGGGTATTAGCTGGGCAGATATCCCAGTAGCCTAAGAGGCCGGAGCCCTGTTAACTCATAATAGGAGGGCAGAGGCGGCCCCTTGGGGGTGCCTGACTTGACTTTGTGATACCCACGCTAAGGGGGATATATGTCTGCATGAGGCTAAGGTGAGCTGGAAGTGCTCACAATACATGGATTATGGCAAGTGTGTACTAAGGTGCACGGATGACTATGAAACTTGCATAAGGTGCAATGCTTTGTACTGCTACCTAATGCTTATGCCTAGTGTGTGCCCTCTGATACTGGGTACTTTGGTGCACTGTTGCTGATGAGTACAGGCATCATGTGCTAGGCCGGGTACTGCTACTGATGGTTTATGCCTAATGTGTTCATGTGAAGTGTACCCTTACCAGTAGTTACTGGTTGTCTTCACTAATTGTGAGTTGTGATGTTATGGCAGTGGCCCGATTGGCCCTGTGGTGTATATAATCCCTGTAAAGTCATGCCAAGTGCCAGGTGGCACAGTGTATATATGTGATTATGTTCTAATGTGTTTTATGGATAATAGCAAGGCTACTTTTACTAACCTTGTGTGGAGTTGCTTTTGTGGTGTGCCTAGTGTGTCACTGCTGTGTGAGTGTCTTGCGAAAACACTACACATTGCCTCTGGGATAAGCCTGACTGCTCTGCCAAGCTACCAAGGGGGTGAGCAGGGGTTATCTTCGGTGTGTAACTCCCTTACCCTGACTAGAGTGGTGGTTTCTGCCTGGCTTAGGCGCATGCCCTAGCCAACCAAAAATCCCATTTCTAACAATCGAGTAACATCCATTTCTGTTCTCCAGACAAATCAATCCAACACCCTTCGTCATCTAAGCGTGCTGTACTCTCTTGCCACACGCTAATTCTTCTATCGTGGCCTCACTTTGTATCTCTTTCACACTCTCAACCGTGTTTTCAAACATGGCATTCTCAGGAACACATCTAGCTAGGCCTGCAACAAACATCCTCTTCATCTTACTCTGAGAAGTCTCTTTGGCTATCTGATCTGCATACGCATTCCCTCTACCTATATCATCTGTCACTTTTCGGTGGGCGCTGCACTTCACAATAGCCATTCTCTTAGGAAGTGTTAGTGCAGATAACAATCGTAGTATCAAGTTTCCATGTTGTATCTTAGTACCATGGGAGGTAAGAAACCCTCGCTCTCCCCACCGGCGCCCAAAATTGTGCGCCACCCCGAATGTATACTGGCTGTCTGTGTAGATATTGACAACCAACCCTTCACTCCATTCACAAGCTCATATAAGGGCAACGAGTTCTGCTGCCTGGGCGGACTGATAGGGGGCCCGTGATGTCGCGACTACTGTGCGCAATGTAGTGATAGCATAAGCTGCAGTGGTGGTGCCATCTGGTCATTTAAAACAAGAGCCATTGACATATAGTTCTCCTTGGGGATCAGATAAGGGAACATCAGTCAAGTCTACCCATCCTTTCGACTCTTCCTCTGTTCGGAAAATACAGTAATGTTTGTCGACTGCATAGTTTTCGGAAGGGAGGGGTAGTAACATGGCTGGATTCAGAGTAGCACATCTTTTAATTGTGATATGCTTAGCAAACAATGTCAATTCATAGCAGGTAAGACGTGCACTGGTGAGGTGCTGTGTCTTTGTTTTATTCAAAAGTGTGTCCACTGCATGAGGTACCATAACTGTGAGGTCAGTATCGAGTACGAGTCCAGGCGATTGTCTGATTGAAGTGGCCACAGCCGCGACCACTCCCAGACAGCTCGGGAGAGCCCTTGCGACAGGATCAAGCACAGCGGAAAAATAAGCGCAAGGTCTCTGTCTATCACCAAATCTTGGAGTAAAGACAGAAAGAGCACAACCAGCCATCTCGTGGATGTACAGTACAAAAGGTTTCCTATAACCAGGTGTGCCTAGCACTGGAGCAGAACAAAGCACAGCTTTTAATTGTTCGAAAGGTTGCTGACAATCAGGCGTCCAAGGCAAAGGCTCATGCATGTCTTTCGTTGTTAATGCAAGCAGGGGTTTGATTATTAAAGAATAATTCGGGATCCACTGCCGGCAGTAGGAAGTGATGCCTATAAAAGCACGCACATCCTTTTGAGTTTGCGGACAGGGCATTTTATTAATAGTACTGATGCGTTCTGGCGTTAACCTTCTACCCTCCTTCGACAGAAGGTGGCCTAAATAGGTGACCTCCTGTCGACAATATTGAAGCTTCGAAAGGTAAACCTTATGACCATGATGTGCCAAGTGTAACAATAATTGCACCGTACTATCCTTGCAACCTTGTTCCATATCTGAAGCAATTAACAAGTCATCTACATACTGTACCAATACATTACCTGGAGAAAGTGAGAGGGAATCCAACTGACTTTTTAACACTTGACTATAAATGCTAGGACTTTCAGTATAGCCTTGAGGAGCGCGACAGAATCAGAAACTTTTACCAGCCAGGGAAAATCCGAACAAATATCTACTATCTGGGTGGATAGAAATACTAAAGAATGCATTCTTTAAATCAATCACAGAGAAAGACTTAGCAGTAGATGGAATCATAGTTAGAAGTGTGGTGACATCAGGAATCACTGGGAATTGCGGGACCAAAATTTTATTAACCTCGCGCACATCAATGACAAAACGATATACATCACTAGCACTATTAGGAGAATCTCAGGCTGCCCTTTTTAAAGCCGGAAGAATAGGACTGTTACGTACCTTACCTGTAGTCTCTTCGACTACTCCCTTACTTATTAAGTCCTGAACAATATCAAGAAGAACTTGTTCTCCTGCCTTTGGTATCTTATACTGAGGAATACGGGCCAATATGGCATTATCCTTAACCTGTATAGAAACTGGGGGGCATATTCTCAAGGACTTATCGCCAAGTTAGCGGCACTTTATCGCAGCCAAAGTGGTGATAAATTCATCACACCATTCACAAGCTGGTGCTACCAGCCGATATCACCAGTATACCTGCGATAGCAGCCGCAAAAAACATCACCACGGATGACACCGGCAATTAACCCCTTCGCTGCTAGGCCTTTTCCCCCCCTGTGCTAAGCCTTTTTTTGGCTATTTGGGGTAGTTCGCGCTTAGGCCCATGTAACTTTTTGACCACATAAGGTATCCACGCCAAATTTGCGTACTTTTTTTCCAAAATCATGGGGATTCTAAAGGTACCCAGGGTTTGTGGATTCCGCTGGAGGGGACTCATAAATTAGCCAAAATACAGCAAAATTTTGTTTTTTTGGGAAAGAAATGCGAAAAAAGGGCTACAGATGAAAGCGTCTGGGTTTTTCCATGCAAATGGTATCAAAAAAGGGGATGTGGTGCTGAAATCACCATCTTCCCAGACTTCAGGGACAAGCAGACTTTTTTCAGAAAACCAAAAAAATTTACAGAGTTTTGGCATTTTTCTGGGACATAGCCTATTTTTGCTATTTTTTGTGCTTTTAACCTCCTTCCAGTTAATGGTAGAAATAGGTATTAAAGCAATAATGGATCCTGGAAAGCTATACAGTTCTGAAAAGTAGATAAGATTCTGAATTCATCAAGGGGTCATTTGTGTAGATCCTTCAAGTTTTCTTTATAAAAAAAACAGTTAAATATCGGAAAAATTGAAAATTAGTTGAAAAAAACAGCTATTTGTGTCAACGTTTTCACCTGTAACTTCTTCTAATTATGAAAGCTATTTAAAAGCAATATACTGTTACATCCGCTGGACCTTTCTGGTTGTGGCAATATATAGGAGTTGTAGATTCACCAAGAACCCGACGAACCCAGAGCCAATAACTGAGCAGCGTCTTGCAATGTTTTTTTATTATGTACCGGGTATATAGCAATTATTCCGGGAAAATTTTACATGGAAAAATCGGTATGAAAGACACCTATGTATTTCTGAAATGGGAACAAAATATAGAGTTTAGAAACAGTAGATATTTGCACATTTCCGAAATTGGGAGTACCCATACTAGCATGAGAATTATAGGTCATTTTTCAAAATGACTTCTTTTTTACACATTGTCTTTCATTTGGAAGGCAGAAATGCATCGAAAGTCAATAGGTAATAACAGTTGCTCTACAATTCTGTGTTACACTATGTCTCCCGATAAAAATGGTACCTCACTTGTGCGGGTAGGCCTAGTGCCCGCGACAGGAAACGGCTCAAAACGCAACGTGGACACACCACATTTTCACAGTGAAAAATGACCCTTTTTTGCAAAGTGCCTAGCTGTAGTTTTTGAACCCTAGCTCTGCCGGCACCTAGGGAAACCTAGAAAACCTATAAATTTTTGAAAACTAGACACCCCGGGGAATCCAGGATGGGGTGACTTGACTGTCACCAGGTTCTGTTACCCAGAATCCCTTGCAAACCTAAAAATTGTCCAAAAAACACATTTTCCTCACATTTTTGTGGTGGAAAGTTCTGGAATCTGCGTGGATCCACAAATTTCCATGTACCCTGCGTTCCCCAAAGTCTTTCGAGAAAAACTGTACCTCACTTGTGTGGGTAGGCCTAGTCCCCGCGACAGGAAACAGCACAAAACGCAACGTGGACACACCACATTTTCACAGTGAAAAATGAAAAAAAAATTGCAAAGTGCCTAGCTGTAGTTTTTGAATCCTAGCTCTGCCGGCACTTAGGGAAACCTAGCAAACCTATACATTTTTGAAAACTAGACACCCAGGGGAATCCAGGATGGGGTGACTTGACTGGCTCTCACCAGGTTCTGTTACCCAGAATCCCTTGCAAACCTAAAACATTGTCCAAAAAAACACATTTTCCTCACATTTTTGTGGTGGAAAGATCTGGAATCTGCGTGGATCCAAAAATGTCCATGCACCCTGCATTCCCCAAAGTCTTTTGAGAAAAACGGTACCTCACTTGTGAGGGTAGGCCTAGCGCCCGCGACAGGAAACGGCCCAAAACGCAACGTGGGCACACCACATTTTTACAGTGAAAAATGACCCTTTTTTTGCAAAGTACCTAGCTGTAGTTTTTTAATCCTAGCTCTGCCGGCACCTAGGGAAAACTAGCAAACCTATACATTTTTGAAAACTAGACACCCAGGGAAATCCAGGATGGGGTGACTTGACAGGCTCTCACCAGGTTCTGTTACCCAGAATCCCTTGCAAACCTAACAAATGGTCCAAAAAAACACATTTTTCTCACATTTCTGTGGTGGAAAGTTCTGGAATCTGCATGGATCCACAAAATTCCACCCACCCCACGTTCCCCAATGTCTTTTGAGAAAAACTGTACCTCACTTGTGTGGGTAGGCCTAGTCCCCGTGACAGGAAACAGCACAAAACGCAACGTGGACACACCACATTTTCACAGTGAAAAATGACAATTTTTTTGCAAAGTGCCTAGCTGTAGTTTTTGAATCCTAGCTCTGCCGGCACTTAGGGAAACCTAGCAAACCTATACATTTTTGAAAACTAGACACCCAGGGGAATCCAGAATGGGGTGACTTGACTGGCTCTCACCAGGTTCTGTTACCCAGAATCCCTTGCAAACCTAAAAAATGGTTAAAAAAAACCCACAGTTTCCTCACATTTCTGTGGTGGAAAGTTCTGGAATCTGCGTGGATCCACAAAATTCCACCCACCCCGCATTCCCCTAAGTCTTTTGAGAAAAACGGTACCTCACTTGTGTGGGTAGGCCTTGTGCCCGCGACAGGCAAGGGCCCAAAACATATTGAGGCGACATCAAAATTACCTATCACTAACCAACCTGGTTTTGCAAGGGGGGTCCCATGACTTTTTGGCCTGGGGCTCGGCGGTCACCTAGGGAAACCTACCAAACCCACACATTTCTGAAAAGTAGACACCCGGGGAATTCCAGGGAGGTATGGCTTGCGTGGATCCCCCAACGTTTTCTTACCCAGAATCCCTTCTTGGTGGTAGGAAATTTGTGTCAGCCCCGTGATGCCAGAACTTTCCCACACAAAAATGTGTGAAAAAAGTGATTTTTTTCAGCTAAATTTCAGGTTTGCAGGGGATTCTGGGTAAGAAAACGTTGGGGGATCCACGCAAGCCATACCTCCCTGGAATTCCCCGGGTGTCTACTTTCCAGACATTTGTGGGTTTGGTAGGTTTCCCAAGATAGTCGCCGAGCCCCGGGCCAAAAACTCATGGGACCCCCCTTGCAAAACCAGATTGGTTTGTGATAGGTAATTTTGATGTCGCCTCAATAGGTTTTGGGCCCTTGCCTGTCGTGGGTACTTGACCCACCCACGCAAGTAAGGTACCATTTTTCTCGAAAGACTTTGGGGAACACGGGGTGGGTGGAATTTTGTGAATCCACGCAGATTGCAGAACTTTCCACCACAGAAATGTGAGGAAAATGTGTTTTTTTTACAATTTATTAGGTTTGCAAGGGATTCTGGGTAACAGAACCTGGTGAGAGCCAGGCAAGTCACCCCATCCTGGATTCCCCTGGGTGTCTAGTTATAAAAAATGTATAGGTTTGCTAGGTTTCCCTAGGTGCCCACAGAGCTAGGGTTCAAAATCTACAGCTAGGCACTTTGCAAAATAGTGTCAGTTTTCACTGTAAAATGTGGTGTGTCCACGTTGTGTTTTGGGCCGTTTCCTGTCGCAGGCACTAGGCCTACCCACACAAGTGAGGTACCATTTTCTCAGAAGACTTGGGGAATGCGGGGTGGGTGGAATTTTGTAGATCCACGCAGATTCCAGAACTTGCCACCACAGAAATGTTAGGAAAATTTGTTTTTTCAACAAAAAAAGTTTAAAAAATCCCTGGTGTCTAGTGGGCTTTCTGCCCCCCCGGGGGGGCAGATTGGGGGCTACTACCCCCATCTGCCCCCTGGGGGGGCAGAAAGACTGACATTTCTCTGGGGGGCATTGCCATGCCCTTTTTGGGCAGCCCCCACCCCAACGTCAATAAAAAAAAAAAAATCCCTGGTTTCTAGTGGGCTTTCTGCCCCCCCGGGGGGCAGATTGGGGGCCACTGTTCCCATCTGCCCCCCAGGGGGGGCAGAAAGACTGACATTTCTCTAGGGGGGGCATTACCATGCCCTTTTTGGGCAGCCCCCACCCCAACGTCAATAAAAAAAAAATCCCTGGCTCCTAGTGGGCTTTCTGCCCCCCCGGGGGGGCAGATTGGGGGCTTCTGCCCCCATCTGCCCCCCAGTGGGGGCAGAAAGACTTACATTTCTCTGGGGGGGTGGGGGCATTGCCATGCCCTTTTTGGGCAGCCCCCACCCCAACGTCAATAAAAAAAAAATCCCTGGTCTCTAGTGGGCTTTCCGCCCCCCCGGGGGGGCAGATTGGGGGCTACTTCCCCCATCTGCCACCCATGGGGGGCAGAAAGACTGTTGCGACCAAATGAATATGGGGGGAGCAAAGGCCCTTGCCCAAGGGGCCGCTCCCCCTCCCTGGTGGCTAGTGGGTAGATCCCTGCTTGGGGATCACCCTCCTGGGGTGATCCCCAAGCAGGGATCCACTAGGAAGGGTACCATTGGAAAGGGAGATTCTCCCCTTTCCAACGATACCTCTCCCATCTTTTCGGTGCTCGGGGGGCTGAGATAGCCCCACGAGCACTGAAACACTGAAACTGAAACTAAGTTTCAGTTTCGTTTTTGTTGCAATGACGATTGCGGGCCATCAATCAATCAATCAATCATTTGTAAAGTGCACTACATACCCGCGAGGGTCTCAAGGCGCTGGGGAGGGGGCCGCTACTGATCGAACATCCAGGTCTTGAGCCTCCTCCTGAAGGTCAGCAGGTCTTGGGTCTGTCGTAGGCTCAGTGGGAGGGTGTTCCATGTCTTGGCGGCGGGGTGGGAGAAGGATCTCCCGCCGGTGGTTGTTCTTCGGATGCACGGGACGGTGGCGAGTGAGAGGTCGGCGGAGCGTAGCTGGCGGTTGGGGATGTAGAAGGAGAGCCGTCTGTTGAGGTAGGCTGGGCCGGTCTTGTGGAGTGCCTTGTGTGCGTGGATGAGGAGCTTGAAGGATATCCTCTTGCTGACGGGGAGCCAGTGCAGGTCCCTCAGGTGGGGGTGATGTGGCCGTGGCGTGGTACGTCGAGGATCAGTCGTGCCGAGGCGTTTTGGATGCATTGTAGTCGTTTGATGAGCTTGGTCGGGGCTCCCGCGTAGAGGGCGTTTCCGTAGTCGAGTCTGCTGCTGACGAGGGCCTGGGTGACTGTCTTTCTTGTATCTGTCGGGATCCATCTGTATATCTTGCGGAGCATGCGGAGGGTGTTGAAGCAGGAGGAGGATACGGCGTTGACCTGCTTGGTCATTGAGAGCGTTGAGTCGAGGATGATTCCCAGGTTGCGTGCGTGGTCGGTGGGTGTCGGGGCTGCTCCCAGTGCCGTCGGCCACCAGGAGTCGTCCCAGGCTGAAGGGTTGGAGCCGAGGATGAGGACCTCCGTCTTGTCCGAGTTCAGCTTCAGACGGCTGGTCTTCATCCAGTCGGCGACGGCCTTCATTCCTTCGTGGAGGTTGGCTTTGGCGGTGATGGGGTCCTTGGTGAGGGAGAGGATCAGTTGAGTGTCGTCGGTGTAGGAGATTATGTTGAGGTCGTGCTGTCGGGCGACGTGTGCGAGCGGAGCCATGTAAATGTTGAACAGTGTCGGGCTGAGGGAGGATCCCTGGGGTACGCCGCAGATGATCTCGGAGGCTTTGGACCAGAATGGGGGGAGGCGGAAGCTCTGGGTTCTGCCGGAGAGGAAGGAGGTGGTCCATTCCAGAGCCTTGTCTCGGATCCCTGCGGCGTGGAGGCGTGCGCATAGTGTGCGGTGGCAGACGGTGTCGAAGGCGGCGGAGAGGTCTAGGAGGATGAGTGCTGCGGTCTCGCCGTTGTCCAGCAGGGTCCTGATGTCGTCGGTGGCGGCGATGAGGGCGGTCTCGGTGCTGTGGTTGCTGCGGAACCCTGACTGGGAAGGGTCCAGGATTCTGTTTTCTTCGAGGTATTGGGTTAGCTGTCTGTTGACGATTTTCTCGATGACCTTGGCTGGGAAGGGGAGCAGAGAGATGGGCCGGAAGTTCTTGAGGTCTCTTGGGTCAGCCTTGGGTTTTTTCAGTAGGGCGTTGATCTCGGCGTGTTTCCAGCTCTCTGGGAAGGTCGCAGACTCGAGGGAGTGTTTGATGACGTTGCGCAGGTGGGGCGCGATGGAGCTGCTTGCTTTGTTGTAGACGTGGTGCGGGAAGGGATCAGACAGAGAGCCGGAGTGGATTGTGCTCATGGTCTTGATGGTGTCATCGATGCTCACGCTGGCCCAGGCTAGCAGGGGGTCATGGTCGATGGTGTGCGGGGGGTCTGTTGTGTTGCTGTCTGTTGGGTCTGTCTGGGTGTTGAAGCTGTCGTGGATGTCTGCTATCTTGCGGTGGAAGAAGGTGGCGAGGGAGTCGCACAGGGCTTGTGACGGCGGGATGTCGTTGGTGTTGGAGCTGGGGTTGGAGAGTTCCTTCACGATGTTGAAGAGCTCCTTGCTATTGTGTGCGTTGTTGTCGAGGCGGTCTTTGAACGAGGTTCTCTTGGCGGCCCTGATGAGGTGGTGGTGGTTGCGGATGGCGTCCTTGTGTGCTGCGCGGTTGTCCGGAGTTTGTTCCTTGTGCCACTTCTTCTCTCGTTTCCGGCAGGCTTGCTTGGAGGCTTGGAGTTCTGGGGTGAACCAGCTGGCCCTCTTGCTGGTGTCTCTGTGGGGGGGTTTCTTCAGCGGGGCAAGGGTGTTGGCGCAGCCTTCGATCCAGCATCTGAGGCTGTGGGCAGCGTCGTCGGTGTTGGAGGGTTTGGTGGGTGGGCTGAGAGCGAGGTTTGCATGTAGTTGGTCTTCGGTGATTTTGCTCCAGCAGCAGCGGGGGATCTGTTGGGTGCGGTGGTGTGTGGTGGGTTTCTGGAAGGTGAAGTGGATGCAGCGGTGGTCGGTCTAGAGGAGTTCGGTGGTGTGGCTGATGGAGACGTGCGGGCTTGAGGAGAAGACGGGGTCGAGCGTGTGGCCGGCGGAGTGGGTGGGTGTTGTGACGAGTTGCTTTAGTCCGAGGTTGGCGAGGTTATCGATCAGGGTTGTGGAGTTGTTGTCATTGTTGTTCTCAAGGTGAAAGTTCAGGTCTCCGAGGAGGATGTAGTCGGTGGAGGTCAGGGCGTGCGTGCTGATGAAGTCGACGATGGAGTCGCTGAACTGGGGGCGGGGTCCGGGGGGTCGGTAGACGAGGGTGCCTCTGAGGGTGGAGTTGGGGTCTGTGTGGATCTGGAAGTGCATGTGTTCGGCGGTGCTGAGCGCGTCGTCTGCGCTAGTCGAGACCCTGATGCTGTTCTTGTGGATGATGGCGATTCCTCCTCCGACTCCGTTGGTGCGGTCTCTGCGGGTGATCTTGTAGCCGTCTGGGATGGCTATGGCGATGTCGGGTGCGGAGGAGTCGTTCAGCCAGGTCTCTGTCAGGAATGCGACGTCCGGGGATGTTGTGTCGAGCAAGTCCCAGAGCTCGACGGCGTGTCTGCGTGCGGAGCGGGTGTTCAGTAGTATGCATCGCAGGTGGGTGCGGTCTTTCTTGGCGGGTGGTTTGTCGGTTCTGAGGCTGGTGTAGCTGCAGTTCCGGCAGGTGAAGGGGCTGTGTGTGCGTTTCGGGGCGGCCTTGAAGGAGGTGTTGGTCCGTCCGGGGTTGAGGGCGTGGAGTGAGCTGGCATCGTAGCGGCGGCGGTCGTCATGGTGGGAGCGGGGGCCAGGGGTTCTGGCGCTGGGCGCGGTCCTGGCGCGGACGGGTGCAGACGGGCTTGCCTTAAGCGCACCTTCGGCGCGCCAGCGGCGCGCCCACTGCGCGCGGCCGGCATATATGGGGAGGTGGGAGGGAGGAGCAGCTGGGAGGCGGGAGGCGGGGCAGCGAATGGGCAGTGGGCAGTCAGGGGGGCGGGGCCGCAGGGGACACAGCGGCAGGGGCGGTGGGGCGACGGAGGGAATAGAAGGCAAAAAGGGCACAAAAACAACGAAAACGAGTGGCACAGAAGGCAAAAGGGCACAAAAACAACGAAAACGAGTGGCACAGAAGGCAAAAAAAGGGTACAGAAATCAACGAAAACGAGTGGCACAGAAGGCAAAAAGGGCACAGAAATACCGGGGCAGCTCAGAATCAGAAGGCAAAACGGGCAGAGAGGCACGGGGCAGCGAGGGGTACAGAAGAAAAAACCGGGCAGGGGGACACGGGGCAGCGAGGGGTACAGAAGGAAAAAACCAGGCAGAGGGACACGGGGCAGCGAGGGGTACAGAAGGAAGCCGGGCAGAGGGACACGGGGCAGCGAGGGGTACAGAAGGAAAGAAACGGGCAAGGACCACGTACAGGCAGCGGGGGAAGACAGAAGACAGACAACAGCAGTTACAGACACAACAATGGCAATACAGGCAATACAGTAGAACAATAATGCGGAAGATGAACAACTTACGGCCTACCACTGGCCAACAGGGATGAGGCGCAGGTGGTAGCCTGCGGGTGGAGGAGGGCCTCGAACTTTCTCAGCAGCGGCAGCTGGGGCGGGGACACACAGGCGGTCATGCGCGCGATCGTCATTGCAAGGAAATCTAAAAATAGGCCAGGGAAGGTTGGGGAAGCTTTTCCCCACCTCCCCAGGCACCAAAAAAAAATGGGAAATCCCTCTGCTGTCTGCAGCAGAGGGATTTCCTGAGCATGTGCTCATGACGGAATGGTTCCGTCATGAGCACACTAGAACTTGTGCTCATGACGGAACCATTCCGTCATGAGCACTGACAGGGTTAACGCTAATGAGTTGCAGAGTAGGCGTTCCCGTGCAAAAACCCGTGGAAACACCACTTTGCAACATTCCCAATGACCAGCCAGAACGGCGATAAGAATCAAAAACATGCGATAAGGCGCGTTAGCAGTATGCATTTAACACCTGCTCCTACCTAGTGTTAAGTCGGACGACAACCTGCACCATAAAAGGGAGCCCAGCCCACAGCCACACCAGAAGAACAACAGATGCCATGGAGCTACTGATCATGCAGCTCGGAGTGCCAAGAGGGCCACAACACCCACCGCCACCACACCCAGGACCCCCACCCCCCCCCCAGGACCACCCCCGGACTACCACAGAGGCAGCGCAGACAAAGACACCGGACCTTCCGAAATTGCACCAGCATGGGAGACTTAACGCCAGAGGAAGTCATTGCCCACTACAGGCTCAAAAGGACAACCATCCTACGCATCCTGACCATCATTGCCCACAGGCTGACGGTACCAACACAGCGGAGAACCAGCATCCCTCCGCAGACATAGCTGCTGGCCGTGCTGCACCTTTTGGCCTCTGGGACCTTCCAACCAACAACTGCCAGAGTCGGAGGAGTCTCACAGCCAGCCCTCTCAAAGTTCCTCACACCTGTCCTGGATGCCATCATCAGCTTGGTACTCCAGCAACTTCACTTCCCACACACTGCGCAGGAACAGCTGGAGATCAAGCAAGGCTTCTACGCCATAGCTGGCTTCCCGCACGTCTTTGGGGCAATCGACTGCACACATGTACTCCTCGTGCCCCCTGCCGCCACTGCACACAATTACTGCAACAGGAAACACATGCATTCCATCAATGTGCAGGCAATAGTGGACCACCGGGGACTCTTCACCAATGTCGTCACCAACTACCCAGGCAGTGTGCATGATTCCTTCATCTTCTGACAGTCCATCATCAACCAGCACTTTCAGGATGGCACCTATGGAAATGCACTGCTCGTCAGTAAGTACCAATGGAACACAACACACACCTCAACACCACATTCAGACAACTCACAACTCTGGGAATGCACACGTCACAACATCACATACAACATGACAACCAACATCCCCACATTCCAAACACGACAACACTACTTACTGTGGCAACCTGGGCTAGCCATCTACACAAGCCATCAACGGCATGGCACCTCAGCCACACAATAGCAGAATGTGGGGAGAGGTGGGAACCCGGCATGTGCGAAGGAGGCAAGTGACCCATGAATAAGAATGTACACAATGCCAAGTGTGGAGTGGATGTGCCGGACAGACTGCAGTATGCAGACCACAGACACTTCCATGTCGGCATACACTGCTGGTGTCTGGAGTGTACTGGACAGTGGACGCAACCATGTAACCGCAGCCAGCAGGGAACAATGCGGAAATGTAGCTTGTTACATCCCCCCCTGTAAGCTTGCGCGGAGTGGGCTGGCCCGGTGTACGCCAGGCCAGCGTAGGGGTGTGAATAAAAAGCCTGTTGCTCTGGGCGTGGTTCTCTTCCGGAATGGCCAACGTGTCTGCCAGGGCTGCGCCTCTCACCCCGCCACGAGGCCGACGCCGTGAGCGGCGGTGCTTGCGATCCTGTGCACCTGCTGCACCCCAGGCCGCTGGTCCCAAAACGCGTCATGCCCGCCCCAGCGCAGCCAGGCCGCACTGCTCACCTGCCGACACCGGCGTGTGTCAAAGAGGGCCCACCACGTGCCGGTGCAAGCTCCAAGCCTGAGGCCCGCGACCATGGCAGCCTCCTCAGACCATCACGGCCTCCGCGACACAGGCCCCCCATTACTCCTTTCTCATTGACGTACTCCACCGCTGCCTCCGGCCTACACTGCGGTCCAGTAGGTCACACATTTGGAACTGAGTCTTGATTATTCAATGGCAGAGTACATACGTTTAGTGCAGAGTTTATATCACCGTACTCCCTACGATGTGGTGCCACCCACTCTGTGCATAGCATTACAACGACACATGTCTGTGGGCCCATGCCGACTACTGCCTTCGGCCTACACTGCGGCCCAGCACCGCGGGGTCACCTGTGTACTGCCTACACTGCGGTCCAGCAGGCCTCACACAAATCCAATACAATCCGTGCCAGGCAGGACATGGCATCGTCGCAGGCTGCACACACGCACAGCTCTGGTGCCACTACATCCGTCAACCACAAATCATCGCCACATGGCATTCCAACGTCGTGTGTGAGAGTACCAGGAGGAGCTGCCTGAACAGCCGTTGCCCCGCGCTGACCGCTGCCTCCGGCCTAGTAGGTCACACATTTGGAACTGAGCCTTGATCTATTTATGGCAGAGTTTATACCATTGTACAGGCATCATCACAGACTGCATCCCCTTTCAGCTCTGGTGCCACTAACTCTGTGCCCCGAAATTCATGGACACCCTCTGGTTGAACTTTGGTGGCATCTCAGTCAATGGCCTGGGGGTTGTCTTCATCATCATGTGGCTGGTAATGACTTGGTGTTAAACATGAGTCTGTAGCATTCATCTCCTCCATATTGCATGTGTCTGCTTGGTACTGCCCTCTGTATCATGCCCTGGACGAACACCTTCCACTGTCCCCCAAAACCCTCTGCGAAATTCACCTTGGACATCGACGAGAACCCGCTCAGCTCTCGTGGCCCTACCTCAGTGCACCGGTAGTCACCGTCCTGTGGTGGTGTGCCTGTGCCGGCCGCAGTGCATCCGTGGCCACCAACTCTGTGCAGCTCAAGTCGTGGACCCTTGCTGTTTGAACTGTGAACTTCTGATTGTCTGATCACTGTTGTAGTTGTTGCCAGCACCAACAACTCCCTGAGGGCTGGCTTACACTCACCCCACACCCATCCAGCACAGGAGTCACTGGACATGTGACCCTGGCAATAAAGGGTCCGGGCACACGTGCCCGTAGCCAGTTCCACAAACTATCTAAGTGTGTCCCTGTGGTCATTGTGTGTGCATGAGGGCCCCGGGTCCTACCACATTGCATTGTGCTGTGTACAGCGGACGCGACCATGTCACCTCAGGCAGTGGGGTAGACCTGGGACATGTAGCTGTGTCGTACCCCCCTGTAGGCGTTGCCGGAGTGGGCTGGCGTACGGCAGTCCAGCGTAGGGGTGTGGATGATCACCCCGGGGCTCTGGGCGTGGTTAAGTGTTGGGCTTGCCAATTTAGTACCTAATGCGTGTGTCTTTGTTGTGGTGTCGGCGCCACCCGTACCGCAATGGACAAAGTTGCAATGTAACATGCCCCCGAGTGCGGGCTCGGACGAAGGGATTAATGAATGAGCTCAAGCCCGCTCGGGCTCCGGGATCATACATGCCAACTGTTGTGTGTGTATGGCTATTACCGCAGCATGAGCCAAAGGTCTTGCCTCGACCGCATCGCGACTTCGGCCAGCCATGGACTAAACATCTGTGTCCGCCCTATCCTTACCATAGGCCTACACACACGTGGCCGCCCACCTTCAACGCACAACATCACAGTGTCGTTGTCAGGCTTGTGGACATGCGCAGACAGGCCAGGTGTGCCGTAAGAGTGCAGGTGATGCAAGCGCGCAGCGCACACGAGGAAATAGGCTCGGGGGGAGGGAGGAGCAGCAGTGAGGCTACATAATACACATTGATGGCGCTCATTTGCTACTAGCAGTACATGTCAAACCGGAATCACTATGACACACATATCACATGCCAATGAACTAGTGAGCCTGCCAACACATCATGCAGAACCAACTATTGACTCATGTCTCTCTGCACTGTCACAGGTGATCAGGGATATGCACTCTGCCCTTGGTTGATGACACCCCTCCGAGCCCCGAACACACAGGCCCAGAGGCAGTACAATGCGGCCCACAAACACACCAGGGGCATCGTGGAACGCACATTTGGCATGTTGAAGTCACGTTTCAGGTGCCTGGACATCACAGGTGGGAGGCTCCTGTACAGCCCAGTCATCGTGTGCAAGATGATCGTTGCATGTTGTGTGTTGCACAACATATGTGTACGCACCAATGCCCCATGGTTACGAGTGCCAGATGCACCGGACGATGATGAGGAAGATGAGGCAGGTGGACCACACCCCACTGCAGCTGCAGCAGGAATAGCCCGTAGGAACAACATCATTGACAATTTCTTCACATGAGGACGTCACATTGTGGCAATCATGAGACAGTGCAAAATTACCACAGGCACAGCATGTGCAAATAAATTCAATGCAACACACATTCCTTGAGTTTCTGTATGTGTGTGCTGTGTGGCACGGGGATCAGGGACATGTTCCAGAGTCATTGTGGGTGTGCAGTGTGCTGTACTTAATTGTGCATGTGTGCCATTGTGCCCATCTCCCCCCGTCCCCCCAGTCCCTGGTCGGTACTCACCCTGTTGATGTTGTGTCAGGTCATGTTGAGCAGTGTCCCGATCCCCAACTCCTGGCACTGTATCCCGACTGATGACTGTGACCACCATTTTCTCACTGCCATTCAGCTCCTGGTGAGCCGCTGGTCCCCCACCTCCAATCTGCGTTGCTGGTTTCAAGTTAGAATGGTGTTTCTTCTTGGTTTTGCCCTTCACATCATTCCAGCGCCTCTTGACCTCTTCCATTGTCCTCCTCGACACTCCGACTGCATTCACGTTGTTCACGATGTACTGCCATGTTTCCGTTTGTGTTGCCGATGACACAGTGGAGGTGACGTACAGTTGTTGGTTGTGTTCTCTCTCCTCCGTGACGATGATCTGGTTTTCCAGCGGCCTGAACCCCATCTCCCTCTTCCTCTTCTCCTTGCCCTTCCCCGGCCCTGGGGTTCCTGGCTGGTTGTCTGTGGGGCTTGTGGGGTTCGCGTTGTCCTGTGCACTCAGTCCGGGTGCGTACATGGTGGCACGCATTTTTTTATCTTTTTTTTCTCTGCTTTTATGGTGCATTTTCCCGAATGTCGCGTGGGAATCGCAGGCCTGTCGCTGGTTATCGCTGGTTTTGTTTCACGATTTGGGACGTTGCAACTTTTTTCGCGTTGGGGTTTTGCATTTGTTCGGCGTCGCGTTAATTTTAACGCGGGCATTTGTCACGTTATCGTGAGGCTATCGCATGGTGCCGCGGGGTTGTGAATGCTGCGTTAACACGGTGTTATTTTCCCGTGATGGACTGCAATGTGAGAAGTTGCGTTAAGCGATTTTGGCGATAGTTAACACGCGTTCTTGGGAATATCCCCCTGGGGGTATATGCAATAAGCCCACATTGGTGTCACCAGTGGCCCATAGCGTGGGTGGAACTTGATCAAATTCAGGTGGAAGGGGAACATCCTTACATAGACATTGTCTAGTACCTACGTCCGGGCCCATGGTAATTTAGACACCATCTGGCGAAAAATATGTGGTAGCATGCAACTTCTTTAATAGGTCCAAACCCATCAAATTTTCATCACAATTGGATGTTAGAAGGAATGGAGAATCCACAGTAAAAGGGCCAACAATAAGGGCAAGAGGGCGTGAGATGGGGCTTACAACTGGTACTCCTGAAAAACCCACCGAAACATTATTATGGCCAGACAGGGGCACCCCAGGGACCAGGTGTCGGGCAATAGAGCTTTTCGTGGCACCTGCATCAACCAAGAACTCCATAGGAGATCCTTGCAGATCTATCTTAACATAAGGGCCACGCTGGTCTACAGGTATTTGAACTGTTCACGTACCCTGTCCCTGGCTGTCCTAGCTGAAAGACGTCCCTGTCACATCATCAACGTCATAGTCGTCATTGTAGTACTGCCTATCCCTAGTGTTGTCAAAATAATTGTCAGAACTGTCTACAGAAGCAGTAGTG
Source organism: Calotriton arnoldi (assembly GCA_963921515.1). Classification (NCBI taxonomy): domain Eukaryota; kingdom Metazoa; phylum Chordata; class Amphibia; order Caudata; family Salamandridae; genus Calotriton; species Calotriton arnoldi. The sequence goes on from CAWUFW010019948.1 coordinate 82,582, forward strand.
TGTTGCTGCCTATTGGTCCCATAGCCCCTGTTTCCAGAACCTCTTCCTCTAGTGGATAAAGCATTGTGCAAAAGTACAGGGCACTGGCTACGCCAGTGACCTTCTTCCTTGCAATAAGCACACTGATTCTGTACCAAAGGTGTCATGGCTGGCTGTCTAGTGCGTGGAAGTTGTTGTTGGGGTCCCCGTCCCCTGGTTTATCTTGATATGCCTGTTGCAGTAATACCTTGGTCTTCAGATCATTATGCTTTTTATCGCTTTTGTCTTTCTCTTCATCATCCCTGTGCTCATAATATTGGGCCATATTTAAAATCACAGAGGGGGAAGACATAGACCAAGTACTCTCAGCTGCTTGAAGTTTAGACATTATTTCGGGAAGGAGATTAGTAATAAACCTATCAACAAATAGAAAGACTCCTCCCTCCGTAGACATATCCTGCCCACTGTAATCCAAAAACGTCTCTTCAAACCTAGTGAAAAAATTAGAAACACTTTCGTCTTTCTTCTGCCGGCAGGCAGTCAATCTGTTCCAACTAACTTTCTTGGGGGGAATGAGTTTATGCATATATGTTATTATGCGACCGGGCAGAGCAAGCAACTCAGCACATGGTTTGTCTCCTGGCTTCCTATCTCGGTCCCAACCCCGAATCACATCCCACACTCCGCCCAACTTGGCGACATGGTCTTGGGTATGCACCTGTCGCCAAATATCAACTGGAACTAGTAGGCCAAAAAACATTTCAATATCGGCAAGGGTCATCACAGTGGAAGAGGCAGCTTCTGTCAATTCTTCATAGTAAGCAGTAGGTTTCTTCCTAGGGTCGGGCAAGGTAGCCTTAAGGGCCAGAACTTCACTTCGTTTCATGGACTATAAACCCATTGTTCCTGAAAACGGGCAGCCACAGCCGGTCTGGTAACCACCCCATGTTGATCTGTCATTGCAGGAATTTCCGGGTGGTAAATGGGGTGAACTTCTCGCATTGGGAATTGAGGTATTTTGGTGGGACTCTTATCATGCAGTCTACCTCAATAAGTCAGTAGTGTTGAAACATTCCTATACAGAGAGGTCAGTTCCAAACTATTTTTTATAAGCGCCTTCATCAATATCAAATAGTATTTGGGGTGCTTCAGTTTCAATGTGTGTACGCCAGAGGTCAATTAGGGTGGAGGACAAGTGTTTAACCCCTTCGGTGCTTATGACGAGACCAGCTCGCCATGAGTCACAGTGGAGCTGTGCTCATGACGAGCTGGTCTCGTCATAACAGGTGCGCACCGCCCACGCGTGATTAATTCCCCGCCTGTGCGGGAGAATTAATGAGTGGGCGGGTTTGTGACGAGGCCAGCTCGTCATGAGCACAGCTCCACTGTGACTCATGACGAGCTGGTCTCGTCACGAGGACCGCGGCGTTGCACTCACCCCCCCCCGCACCGTGGGGGAATTACCCCCGCAGCGAAGGGGTTAAGGCATGTTGCTGCAGAAAGGGGTCGAAGTCTCGCATTAACTGCCAGATATCTTCGAGACTATAAATTGTGTTGCGAGCCCACCTTATTGCCTGGTCCGCTATTTCTTTCTTCTCTCTATCCCCCACTCCGGATCGCATTAACAGACCTAACCGTTCTCTGAATCTGGTCAGATCTCTTTCTTCCGGGCTGCGCACTGGTATGTCAGTAGTTAGTGATAACGGAGGATGAATGACTGGGACGGGCATAACAGGTATTGCTGCAGTCGGGGATTGTAATAAAAGGGAAGGAGTAGAAGGCACATTAACAGGGGCAGTAGGTATAACAGCCGTAGAGACTGTGTTGTGGTTGATGGGAAACAACAGGGTATATCCGTTCTGGAACATATGGTGGCGGGGGTCAAGCATCTAATAGGGTCTCCATCAAAGTATCCCCGTCTTCCTGAGCCATATAAGACCTATCAATTTGCAATCGAAATCTCCTATCTTCACATTCTATTCCTGTTTCCTGCTTCTCCTTATTGTAAGAAACAGCCCACTGTTTAAGGGTCTGCATACCTCGCTGTCTAGCATCCTTTTCCATTTTCAATCGCCTCTGTTTGGCCTCCTTCTGCCAATTACGAGGGGAGTCAAACATGGACTGTCTACTACGTCTTTTAAACAACTGTTCTTGTAAATATCCCATCTTTTGTTCATCAAAAGAGCCCGTCAAAGGCCACTGTAACTCTGCATTGTCCCTCGTATATTTGTGCCATAACGTACTAAACATAATAGGGCCAAGGCCATGTTTCACATACATATCAAAATTAGGACTGCCCTCATGAGGTGCAAGCTGGGATTCTTCCAACCGTGCACCTTTAGAACAACAATAACAGCACAAACTCCAAAACTTACTGAAACCAGACATTGCAAAGAAAAGAGAAGCAAAAGTCTTATTTTACCTGGCAAAGTTTTTGCAAACACTTTTCACAAAAACAGTCCTAGTGCTGAAACAAAACCGATTTACAGTGGCACCACATTCACAAAGACTGAAACAGACTCACCTGGTATCAGGCACACAGACAGAAAAGTTCTCCACTGCTGACACTTCGGACCAAACAGTCAAATCATGGGTTCACCGTTCAGGACTCCAGTCGGGATGACCACTGGGCGAGGCACCCTCCGGTGGGAAAGAGACAGCAGCTGCGAGAAATGTATCTCTTTGTGCAGAGATCCCTGAGCTGTCGGTCCGACCTGGTGGTGTTCCCCTCCTCCCCTCCTTCTGTGTTCGAAAGGGATGGGTCATGCCACAATGGAGTCCCCGTTCGGGCACCAAATGAAGGAAGTGACCCGCTTAGGGCCACCCGGGTCAGCGGAGACCACCTCTCAGCCTTCCATGCCAAATGAAGAGTCAGAGAAACAGTGGAGAATACAAACCAATATTGTTTATTTGTATAAACTCAGAGCGGGGCTCAGTCTGCTCAGTCTCGCAAGAGTGCCACAGAGGAAACTGAGGAACGACAAGCATAAAGATACATTATGTACGTTGTATGATTAACTAAGAACACGCCCACAGTGGTATTTTCCAAACAGACGTGGCCGGACAGCGTTAAGAGAAAAAAACTTCTAATCTCATATTTTACACAACTCAGAACATTTTCAAGGCTGTTTCACCCTGCGCTGCGATCAAACTGCTAGGCAGGTGGGAGAGGGACTTGACCAAGAGGGAAAACTATGCGCTAACACAAGCAGTTCTTCATTACAGAAACGAAACTCAGAAAAGGGGATTTCTCTGAACAAAGAAAGATTAGTTTTGAACACCACACAAAATGGAGCCCGAAAAGCAAATGGCGTAGCGAATGCTAACTTATACATGGCATTATTAGAGCATCAACGAGCATAATCTAACAGACCCTCCTTTTAGCATGAGCTAAAGACATTTCTTTTATAAAAACAGGCACAAATGCAAAGCAACCATAACATCATTAAAAGCAGATAGAGCATCAAAATGAGATGCGCAATCGAGGCGAAACTATGGGCACACGTTACAGTCATCATCAGAAATTGGGACAGCAAGGAGGGACGAATCCTTGAATATTCCCACATCTATTTTCATAAGACCATCAACAACAACTTTCAGCATCATAGCAGCATTGGTAACAGGAGCTGATATTTTCTGTTTGGGTGTGAAAACAGCAGAACAATAGGAACAACAAAGGGGAAGGCATTGAATGAGAATGCAACAGAACATTAATATTGCTATAAGATAAACTATTTCCTTAAGGATCCAACCCCAATTACCAAAAAGAGATCAACTCCAATTTCCACTTTCCAGTCCCTTGACGTTATCAATAATGTCCATAATATGTTGTGTTATATTTTTTTCCAAATTCTCTATACCAACTACACACTGGTCGCCAACTATTGAGTACACTCCACCACTCTTTGCTAAGATAAAATTCACTGCATATCTAGTCTGTTCCGAATACACTTGCATGCTTTCTAACTGAGTAGTTATATCTATCAAGGCCGCCACTGTAGTATTGGATAGAATCTGCAACTTACATCCAAAATATTCTCTAGCTTTCTCACCCCTGCCATGACAGTACCACCCAATGTAAAGATGGAGGATAATATATAACCAAATGTGATACCATTACTATAGCTGTTCACTTCCAAGTCTGTTACCCCTTCACAGAATTCTTTTGTTAGTGTCCTTTTCACCCATCTTGTTCTAGGTTTAGCGTATTTACATGGGACGCCCAAAGGCAGTACTATTCCAAGAGCCACATAATCGGTACCATTATGGATATTAGACTAAGTCCCATTGGACAGGAAGAAAATCCCTGGTTGTGCATAAATCGGCCCCTCATAATTCACTGCAGCATATCTGGAATTCATTCCCGAAGTTCTTGGATCTTTTTTATTCACTAGGGAAACAGTGTTTTTATGCAATATTGCTCCTGAACAATTGATGTACAAAGCAGTGTCTATGCTGTTTACTATGGGGCAACAAGAAGGGTAATAACCAGCCTCTCGGGGTACTGTCAACTCCTTGTAATGCCAACCCACTAGTGTTATATTCTGTGCTTCTATATAAACATTATCGCAATATGTATTGTTATCACAACCCGGATAACCCTTACCCTGCGGTTTTTGATAATACAGACATGGTCCGGGATAACCAAATCCGAACATTCCCTTTACTTCCACAAACTGAGTTGGCCGAGGATATGTGTAATTAACAAGCGACAATGGGTATGCAGTCCAAAGACTAGTGACAGATCGGGTGGGATAGCTGGCGGTCCCTTTGCCAAAAAATCTCTTGTGCATTTCTACAAACACATTACTTGGGGCAGCCCTCCTGCTGCGTCTTGGAGAAATGTTTTCACCTACATTGAGTGAGGGTAAACTATGTGCATCTTCCCCACATATAATTATTATCATCGTTACAAGAACAATAACCCACAATTTTACTTTGTACTGACCAAATCATACTGCGTTGTATAGGGGCAATTGGCTGATCCTCCTCAGTAACTTGTCTACCTAAAGGATGCATAGTAAACAAGGGGAAGAAGGAAATCAAGAAATGTGAGTGTTCCCAGTGTCCGTCAGAGCCTCACTGGTACAGGCTCCTATTGTCCATCAATCAGTTGGCGCTCTTGAGCAGCGGCGGTGGAGCTTGCTCTGTCCTAAGCTCTTTTCCTAATCTATCCCACGTCGATAAAGGTGGTATACTTTCAAAGTATACTTTTCCTGACTAATGTTTAAACAACAAGAGCAAAACAGATGCAACTTCTTGTGTGCTCCACTGCCTCGTTGGTACTGCTACTCAGTACTTTCCTACCTTATGCAGTCCATCCCTAATATTTCTTTTGCTTTGACTCGGTGGTCCTCATCCGAGGATGTAAATTTTACCTGGAAGCTCCAGGCACTGTGTGATCACTGAACAGAGGCTCCTGGATAGCTCGTATTTCTGGCGGGACAGCCTCATTCAAAACATCATAGTTCTCTTTGTCTGTTTTCGTCCAGGTCAGCTTAGCATCGCTGAAAGGCACGAATCTGGGCACTTGTTCACATTCAACGTCTCCTATGCCCTCCTTGACCCACTAATCATAAGGCAATGTCAAAGGTATTCTTTTACAACAGGTCCCTTGGACCCGATTCTTTCGACCAGCAACCTTTACAGCCGTCTGTGTAGTCAGAGGAACTTGCTCCGGACCTTTCCACCTGGGTTCCAAATTTTTCTTCCTCTGAAAGCGTTTAATTAATAAGTAGTCACCAGGCTGGATGTTGTGGCCAGGTCCCTCTGGTTTAGGAGGTAAGGAATCTCGCACCTGTTTGTGAATAGAATGCACACTTTCTTTCAATTGTCCAAGATAATCAAGCAATACAGGATATTTAATATCAGAGTATTTTCGAGGACGTGGGACTCCCCAGACATTTGCCGGACGCCCAAACACAACCACGTAGGGTGATGATAAGCCAGTTCTAGAATGTTCTGTAGTACTTCTCAACCAGACCCGCTGACTGCGGGTGATTGGCAGCATGAAATTTCTGCTTAAGGTGCAAGCTTTCACATATTAGCCTAATCCCTTTCCCATTAAAATGAGACCGTTGTCACTCCAGATAATTCTGGGCATTCCAAAACGAGGAAAGTACTCTTTAATGAGGACCTACGCCGTTCTGGTAGCCGTATTGTCTTTTGTAGGGTAAGCCTCAACCCATTTACTGAACGTACATATAAACACTAGGGCATACTTGAGATTGTTACAACATTCTAGCTCAATGAAGTCCATCTGAAGGACTTCAAAAGGAAATGTAGGTGGTGCAAAATTCCCTGATGGTGTGGTAGTACCCTTTCCTGGATTGTGGCTCAAGCAAATCATGCAACTTTTCACTAAATGTGCAGAAGTCTTGGAAATATTATCATTACACCAAACCGAGGCCAACAATTTACAAATACCTTTTGCACTGATATGAGCTGGACCATGAGCCATAGTAACCACAGGGAGTACATGTGCATCAGTGTTGGACTTGGCCCTTTTTGCAGGGCTATCCCAGAACTTTTTTTCCTTCCTCCGGTATTTTGTCTGACCTGTTGTTGGTGGTATTAGGACTCTGGGAACTTTATCACTGCTGTTCAGTGCTAAAGTGCATGTGCTCTCTATGGTAAACTTGGTAAGATTGGTCTACACCTGTTTGGCATATTTAATTTACCTATCAGTCCCTTGTACAGTGGAATCTCGCATACCCAGGGTCAGTAAATTAAATGCTACTGGTGGGCTTGCAGCGCTACTTGCGCCACCCTTCAAAGTAGCCTTTCAAACCTGTCTCAGGCCTCTGCCACTGCAGGGCCTGCGTGCACAGTTTACTGCCGCTGTGACGTGGCACATAAAGTGGTTGCCACGTCCGTGACTCCCCTTTTACTACATATCAGTCACCCCTATGGTAGGCCCTAGCTAGCCCTATGGGCAGGGTGCGGTGTAGGGAAAAGGTAGGACATGTGCCTTAACTGTGTGGCATATCCTAGTAGTGACAAACAGTCTATTTGGATTCTCACTGCTGTGAGGCTGCCCTCTCATAGGAATGCATAGAGGATTCCCTGAAATGTGCTTCGGTGGTAATTCCTGACATGAGAGGAGTAGCATCATCAAGTTTGGTATGTTTGGAATAGTGGTGATAAATGCTGCGTACCGGTGTTCGCAGATATATTATTACTATTTTAGAAATGCCACTTTTAGAAGTAGGCATTTCTATGTGCTGTGTGTCTTTGTGTCTGCCTGTTGTGTATTGACTGTCTGGCCGTGGAGTGACAGGGGCTGGGGAGGTGCTGTGGCTCTAGAGAGTCTGGGTGAGTCAGCGCTAGGCTGAATAGGCCTGATCTGTATTTGGAGGGGTGGGAGGAGTAGCACCTGCACCAGAATAGGGCTGTGCCTACCTTCCATGATGAGGGCTCCGCCCCCCTGTGGTGTGTCTGGGGCCAGGGCCTACACGAACAATGGGGAGTGTTGTGCACTTCACATGTGCCCCCCAGAACTGGTTTGGACTGGGTCCAGGGCCCTGTACCAGGGCAGAACAAAGACTTTGTGGCATACAAATATTGGGGCTGTGACCCCATGTTTTTGGGTGCTTGCTTGGAACTAGAGCTTTTTGAAATACCACACTGCATGGGCTGCAGTGCGCCAGGAGGAACCGTCATTTGGGGCCAAGCCACTGCTGACCGGGGGGCTGAAGGAGCTGTCCCCCCTGCTAAGGGGCCCTGCGTGCTGGCCCGCCTGTGGTGCCTGGTTTCCTGCCCCTGGGCTGGAGAGAGCTAGTGTGAGGAGAGCGCTGTGCTGTCTGCCTTCCCTCATTGATCGTGGTGTGGTGGGCGCTTTTGTCTGAGCCTGGAACCAAGAGTGAGGAGGGTGCTGCAAGTTGCCCCTCATCGCTGTGCCTCTACCTCAGGAGCATTGCGACCGCTTCACCAGCTGTTTTCTGCGCCTGAGGACAGGGCTCTTATGGCGAGAGCAGCCGCGCTGCGAAGCGGAAGTCAGGCGTAGGATGCCTGGACGTGGGCGGGACTCCCGTGAGGAAGGGGAGAGCCCCGCATGCTGCCTGAGCCTGTTTTGAGGGCGGGGCCACCTTCCACAAGAAGAGCCGCCAAAGACTTCGCTACGGGTCCTGCCCCTACCTTGCAGGGAGGAAGGAGAAGCCACGTTGACGGAGATTTCGCTCTGTGTAAGCGCAATGAGAGAGAGTCGTCGCTCTGGGGCCCCAAGGCCCGGTGAGGAGCGGCAGCATTGGTGAGTCTCGGGGGCTCCCGGAGTTGCGCCGCAGGGTCGCGGGCAGCTGCATTTGAGGTCCTGCCTTCACAGAGGCCCCCGCTCCTCAGTTTGAAAAAGGAGCATTGAGGCCTCGATCGGAGGCGGTAATTGTGCATTCTGGGTATTATCTGTGCAGATATCCCAGTAGCCTAAGAGGCCGGAGCCCTGTTAACTCATAATAGGTGGGCAGAGGCGGCCCCTTGGCAGTGACTGACTTGACTTTGTGATCCCCACGCTAAGGGGGATATATGTCTGCATGAGGCTAAGGTGAGCTGGAGGTGCTCACAATACATGGTTTATGGCAAGTGTGTACTAAGGTGCACGGATGACTATGAAACTTGCATAAGGTGCAATGCGGAATACTGCTACCTAATGCTTTTGCCTAGTGTGTGCCCTCTGATACTGGGTACTTTGGTGCACTGTTGCTGATGAGTACAGGCATCATGTGCTAGGCCGGGTACTGCTACTGATGGTTTATGCCTAATGTGTTCATGTGAAGTGTACCCTTACCAGTAGTTACTGGTTGTCTTCACTAATTGTGAGTTGTGATGTTATGGCAGTGGCCCGATTGGCCCTGTGGTGTATATAATCCCTGTAAAGGCATGCCAAGTGCCAGGTGGCACAGTGTATATATGTGATTATGTTCTAATGTGTTTTATGGATAATAGAAAGGCTACTTTTACTAACCTTGTGTGGAGTTGCTTTTGTGGTGTGCCTAGTGTCTTGCTGCTGTGTGAGTGTGTTGCGCAAACACTTTACACATTGCCTCTGGGATAAGCCTGACTGCTCTGTCAAGCTACCAAGGAGGTGAGCAGGGGTTATCTTCGGTGTGTAACTCCCTTACCCTGACTAGAGTGGTGGTTTCTGCCTGGCTTAGGCGCATGCCCTAGCCAACCAGAAATCCCATTTCTAACAATCGAGTAACATCCATTTCTGTTCTCCAGACAAATCAATCCAACACCCTTCATCATCTAAGCGTGCTGTACTCTCTTGCCACACCGCTAATTCTTCTATCGTGGCCTCACTTTGTATCTCTTTCACACTCTCAACCGTGTTTTCAAAGATGGCATTCTCAGGACCCCATCTAGCTAGGCCTGCAACAAACATCCTCTTCATCTTACTCTGAGAAGTCTCTTTGGCTATCTGATCTGCAAACGCATTCCCTCTACCTATATCATCTGTCACTTTTCGGTGGGCGCTGCACTTCACAATAGCCTTTCTCTTAGGAAGTGTTAGTGCAGATAACAATCGTAGTATCAAGTTTCCATGTTGTATCTTAGTACCATGGGAGGGTAAGAAACCCTCGCTCTCCCCACAGGCGTCCAAAATTGTGTGCCACCCCGAATGCATACTGACTGTCTGTGTAGATATTGGCAACCAACCCTTCACTCCATTCACAAGCTCGTATAAGGGCAACGACTTCTGCTGCCTGGGTGGACTGATAGGGGACCCGTGATGTCGCGACTACTGTGCGCATTGTAGTGATAGCATAAGCTGCAGTGGTGGTGCCATCTGGTAATTTAAAACAAGAGCCATTGACATATAGTTCTCCTTGGGGATCAGATAAGGGAACATCAGTCAAGTCTACCCGTCCTTTCGTCTCTTCCTCTGTTTGGAAAATACAGTCATGTTTGTCGACTGCATTGTTTTCGGAAGGGAGGGGTTGTAACATGGCTGGATTCAGAGTGGCACATCTTTTAATTGTGATATGCTTAGCAAACAATGTCAATTCATAGCAGGTAAGACGTGCACTGGTGAGGTGCTGTGTCCTTGTTTTATTCAAAAGTGTGTCCACTGCATGAGGTACCATAACTGTGAGGTCAGTATCGAGTACGAGTCCAGCCGATTGTCTGATTGAAGTGGCCACAGCCGCGACCACTTCCAGACAGCTCGGGAGGAAGCTTGCGACAGGATCAAGCACAGCGGAAAAATAAGCGCAAAGTCTCTGTCTATCACCAAATCTTGGAGTAAAGACAGAAAGAGCACAACCAGCCATCTCGTGGATGTACAGTACAAAAGGTTTCCTATAACCAGGTGTGCCTAGCACTGGAGCAGAGCAAAGCGCAGCTTTTAATTGTTCGAAAGATTGCTGACAATCAGGCGTCCAAGGCAAAGGCTCATGCACGTCTTTCGTTGTTAATGCAAGCAGGGGTTTGATTATTAAAGAATAATTCGGGATCCACTGCAGGCAGAAGGAAGTGATGCCTATAAAAGCACGCACATCCTTTTGAGTTTGCGGACAGGGCATTTTATTAATAGTACTGATGCGTTCTGGCGTTAACCTTCTACCCTCCTTCGAAAGAAGGTGACCTAAATAGGTGACCTCCTGTCGACAATATTGAAGCTTCGAAAGGGAAACCTTATGATCATGATGTGCCAAGTGTAACAATAATTGCACCGTACTATCCTTGCAACCTTGTTCCATATCTGAAGCAATTAACAAGTCATCTACATACTGTACCAATACATTACCTGGAGAAAGTGAGAGGGAATCCAACTGACTTTTTAACACTTGACTATAAATGATAGGACTATCAGTATAGCCTTGAGGAGAGTGACAGAATCAGAAACTTTCACCAGCCAGCGAAAATCCGAACAAATACCTACTATCTGGGTGGATAGAAATACTAAATAATGCATTCTTTAAATCAATCACAGAGAAAGACTTAGCAGTAGATGGAATCATAGTTAGAAGTGTGGTGACATCAGGAACCACTGGGAATTGCGGGACCAAAATTTTATTAACCTCGTGCACATCAATGACAAAACGATATACGTCACTAGCACTATCAGGAGAATCTCAGGCTGCCCTTTTTAAAACCGGAAGAATAGGACTGTTACAAACATTACCTGTAGTCTCTTCGACTACTCCCTTACTTATTAAGTCCTGAACAATATCAAGAAGAGCTTGTTCTCCTGTCTTTGGTATCTTATACTGAGGAATACGGGCCAATATGGCATTATCCTTAACCTGTATAGAAACTGGGGGTATATGCAATAAGCCCACATTGGTGTCACCAGTGGCCCATAGCGTGGGTGGAACTTGATCAAATTCAGCTGGAAGGGGAACATCCTTAGATAGACATTGTCTAGTACCTACGTCCGGGCCCATGGTAATTTAGACACCATCTGGCGAACAATATGTGGTAGCATGCAACTTCTTTAGTAGGTCCAAACCCATCAAATTTTCATCATAATTGGATGTTAGAAGGAATGGTGAATCCACAGTAAAAGGGCCAACAGTAAGGGCAAGAGGGTGTGAGATGGGGCTTACAACTGGTACTCCTGAAAAACCCACCGAAACATTATTATGGCCAGACAGGCGCACCCCAGGGACCAGGTGTCGGGCAATAGAGCTTTTCGTGGCACCTGCATCAACCAAGAACTCCATAGGAGATCCTTGCAGATCTATCTTAACATAAGGGCCACGCTGGTCTACAGGTATTTGAACTGTTCACATACCCTGTCCCTGGCTGTCCTAGCTGAAAGACGTCCCTCTCACATCATCAACGTCATAGTAGTCATTGTAGTACTGCCTATCCCTAGTGTTGTCAAAATAATTGTCAGAACTGTCTACAGGAGCAGTAGTGTGCTGCTGCCTATTGGCCCCACAGCCCCTGTTTCCAGAACCTCTTCCTCTAGTGGACAAAACATTGCGCAAAAGTACAGGGCACTGGCTACGCCAGTGACCTTCTTCCTTGCAATAAGCACACTGATTCTGTACCAAATGTGTCATGGGTGGCTGTCTAGTGCGTGGAAGTTGTTGTTGGGGTCCCCGTCCCCTGGTTTTACCTCGATATGACTGTTGCAGTAATACCTTGGTCTTCAGATCTTTATGCTTTTTATCGCTTTTGTCTTTCTCTTCATTATCCCTGTGCTCGTAATATTGGGCCATATTTAAAATCACATAGGGGGAAGACATAGACCAAGTACTCTCAGCTGCTTGAAGTTTAGACATTATTTCGGGAAGGAGATTAGTAACAAACCTATCAACAAATAGACGGACTCCTCCTTCCGTAGACATATCCTGCCCACTGTAATCCAAAAACGTCTCTTCAAACCTAGTGAAAAAATCAGAAACACTTTCGTCTTTCTTCTGCCGGCAGGCAGTCAATCTGTCCCAACTAACTTTCTTGGGGGGAATGAGTGTATGCAAATATGTTATTATGCGACCGGGCAGAGCAAGCAACTCAGCACATGGTTTGTCTCCTGGCTTCCTATCTCGGTCCCAACCCCGAATCACATCCCACACTCCGCCCAACTCGGCGACATGGTCTTGGGTATGCACCTGTCGCCAAATATCAACGGGAACTAGTAGGCCAAAAAACATTTCAATATCGGCAAAGGTCATCACAGTGGAAGAGGCAGCTTCTGTCAATTCTTCATAGTAAGCAGTAGGATTTTTCCTAGGGTCGGGCAACGTAGCCTTAAGGGCCAGAACTTCACTTTGTTTCCATGGACTATAAACCCATTGTTCCTGCAAACGGCAGCCACAGCCGGTCTGGTAACCAGCCCATGTTGATCTGTCATTACAGGAATTTCCGGGTGGTAAATGGGGTGAACTTCTCGCATTGGGAATTGAGGTATTTTGGTGGGACTCTTATCATGCAGTCTACCTCTATAAGTCAGTAGTGTTGAAACATTCCTATACAGAGAGGTCAGTTCCAAACTATTTATATAAGCGTCTTCATTAATATCAAATAGTATTTGGGGTGCTTCCGTTTCAATGTGTGTACGCCAGAGGTCAATTAGGGTGGAGGACAAGTGTTTAAGGCATGTTGCTGCAGAAAGGGGTCGAAGTCTCGCATTAACTTCCAGATATCTTCAAGACTATAAACTGTGTTGCGAGCCCACCTTATTGCCTGGTCCGCTATTTCTTTCTTCTCTCTATCCCCCACTCCGGATCGCATTAACAGACCTAACCGTTCTCTGAATCTGGTCAGATCTCTATCTTCCGGGCTGCGCACTGGTGTGTCAGTAGTTAGTGATAACGGAGGATGAATGACTGGGACGGGCGTAACAGGTATTGCTGAAGTCGGGGATTGTAATAAAAGGGAAGGAGTAGAAGGCACATTAACAGGGGCAGTAGGTATAACAGCTGTAGAGACTGGTGCTCATTGTGCAGGTTGTTGTGGTTGATGGGGAACAACAGGGTATATCCGTTCTGGAACATATGGTGGCGGGGGTCAAGCATCTAATAGGGTCTCCATCAAAGTATCCCCGTCTTCCTGAGCCATATAGGACCTATCAATTTGCAATCGAAATCTCCTATCTTCACGTTCTATTCCTGTTTCCTGCTTCTCCTTATTGTAAGCAACAGCCTACTGTGTAAGGGTCTGCATACCTCGCTGTCTAGCATCCTTTTCCATTTTCAATCGCCTCTGTTTGGCCTCCTTCTGCCAATTACGAAGGGAGTCAAACATGGACTGTCTACTACGTCTTTTAAACAACTGTTCTTGTAAATATCCCATCTTTTGTTCATCAAAAGAGCCCGTCAAAGGCCACTGTAACTCTGCATTGTCCCTCGTATATTTGTGCCATAACGTACTAAACATAATAGGTCCAAGGCCATGTTTCACATACATATCAAAATTAGGACTGTCCTCATGAGGTGCAAGCTGGGATTCTTCCAACCGTGCATCTTTAGAACAACAATAACAGCACAAACTCCAAAACTTACTGAAACCAGGCATTGCAAAGAAAAGAGAAGCAAAAGTCTTATTTTACCTAGCAAAGTATTTGCAAACACTTTTCACAAACACAGTCCTAGTGCTGAAACAAAACCGATTTACAGTGGCACCACATTCACAAAGACTGAAACAGACTCACCTGGTATCAGGCACATAGACAGACAAGTTCTCCACTGCTGACTCTTCAGACCAAACAGTCAAATCATGGGTTCACTGTTCAGGACTCCAGTCGGGATGACCACTGGGCGAGGCACCCTCCGGTGGGAAAGAGACAGCAGCTGCGAGAAATGTATCTCTTTGTGCAGGGATCACTGACCTGTCAGTCCGACCTGGTGGTGTTCCCCTCCTCCCCTCCTTCTGTGTTCGAAAGGGATGGGTCATGCCACGATGGAGTCCCTGTTCGGGCGCCAAATGAAAGAAGTGACCCACTTAGGGCCACCCGGGTCACCGCAGACCACCTCTCAGCCTTCCATGCCAAATGAAGAGTCAGAGAAACAATGGAGAATACAAACCAATGTTGTTTATTTGTATACGCTCAGAGCAGGGCTTCGTCTGCACAGTCTCACAAGAGTACTACAGAGGGTACTGAGGAACGGCAAGCATAAAGATAAATTATGTACGTTGTATGATTAAGTAAGAACATGCCCACAGTGGAATTTTCCAAACAGATGTGGCCGGACAGCTTAAAGAGAAAAAAAAGTCTAATCTCACACAACTCGGAACTGCGGTCAAACTGCTAGGCAGGTGGGAGAAGGCCTTGACCGAGAGGGAAAAGTATGCGCTAACACAAGCAGTTCTTCATTACAGAAACGAAACTCAGCAAAGGGGATTTCTCGGACCAACGAAAGATTAGTTTCGAACACCACACAAAATGGAGCCCGAAAAGCAAATGGCATAGCGAATGCTAACTTATACATGGCATTATTAGAGCATCAACGTGCATAATCTAACACTTTTAAGCCTGGTTCTAAGAGATCCAGTTATTATCATGCCCCCTTCCAGAAGAATTGGTCTACTTCTGACGTTGTTCAATTAGGGTCTCATGGTAGCAACTCTCAAAAGTCCAGTGGTTAGCTATAAGAACCTTAGTTCAGCTCTGGTGCTGTCTGGAAATGTTGCTTTACCTTCCAAGACCAATAGCAGTACTGCCTTGTCACCTGCCTGTAGTATTTAATGTGTAATGAAATGTAATGTAAATGTAATTTATAAAGCGCAAACTCATGCCCGAGGGCGTCTTGGCACTATAGAAATCTGATTAAGGCTGCAGCAATGTCAGCAACGGGTCAAGCAGGTACGCAAGTGCCTTCTAGTCCTGTGTGAAAAGCCAGGTCCTTAAGGCTTTTCTGAAGGTGAGTAAGGAGGGCAGTTTTTAGTGTCAATGGCAGACTGTTCCAAAGCACAGCAGTGGTCCTGAAAAAACTCTTTCCACCCCAGGTGGCCCTCCTGAATGGGGGGACAATCAGGTTCCTTGCTGGGACATACCATTTGAATTTCTTCTTAAAGTGGTCTGGCCCAATTCCGTGCAAAGATTTAAAAGCCAGATAGAGGGCCTTGAATTTACAGCGTTGCCTAACTGGTAACCAGTGTAACTTCCTGATGGCTCCTCTAGCCGATTCGTATTTAGGAATTTTAAAAATGTGTCACCGGAGCCGCCCTTTCACCCCATGTGAAGACTCCTTCAAGTGCTTTGACAAACAAGCCAGCCTTTCCTTGGCCTTTCTCAAGTGAGTGAGTGAGTGAGTGAGTGAGTGAGTGAGTGAGTGAGTGAGTGAGTGAGTGCATGAGCGAGCTAGTGAAGGAGCGAGCAAGTAAGTGAGTGACCGAGTGGAAGAGTGAGTGAGTTTGAAGAAACATTCAGGTGCTTTGACATACAAGCCAACCTTTACTTTGCCTTTCTCGAGTGAGTGAGTGACTGACTGACTGACAGGCTGCCTGCCTCAGTGAGTGAGGCAGGCATTCAGTGACATGAAAATGACTGTTTCTTCCATAGCAAGAATGCTGACTCCTTTGTATGAAATGCAATCCAAAGGTACCTTATGGCAGACGAAATCCATTAGTGATCCAAAGAAACTTGGAAGCAACATAGCTTTGCATTTCTCCACTTGTGTATCTGGAGGTGGTTTGATAGGCAGGATATTTGAAAAACTCAGACAACTGGGATGTTGTCTTGCTGCGCCCTCCCAAGATACCTCTCCCACACAATGGCTCAAACACGGCAAAGCAGGAGACATGTAGCACAGCAATACCTAGAAAGGGGTTTCACTTTATAAAATGAAACACATCAAATACTCTCTTTTCAGAATAAGGCTTGGAGTTTTATTTATGCAATGCTCTCTAACAGAAAGGCTTTCCCAGATGTCAGATGAGTAACATTCAAATGTATATAGAGATATATATGTATATGCAAGCAATAATAACACACTTGGCGAATGCAACAGTTAAATGCATGAATAATAATAATGAATAAACAAGCAGCAAATAATACTGGACGTCCTGCAAGAAATCAGAAAGATATATAATGAATGAATGAATGAATGAAGGAACATTTCTAAAGCGCGTGGTTACCCAGGAGCATCCCAGCGCTGTGGCGCCATTTATGCTTTGAGCAGATCAGGGAAAGAGAAAGGTTTTCAGAAGTTTTCTAAAATTAAGATAGTTAGGCTCGGAACGTATATGGTGGGGGAGGTTGTTCCAGAGCCTGGCCGCCTTATATGTGAACAATCGGCCTCCACTTCGTGATCGGTTGATCTTAGGAACTGAGATTAAACTCTTATTATCGGATCTCAGGGCTCTGTTGGGTCGGTAGGGTTGAATCCATGAACGAATCAAGAGCGAGCCTTTTCCGGAGAGTGCTTTGTGTGCAATGCACAGTGCCTTGAATTGAATTCTTTCCTGAATAGGGAGCCAATGCAAGGTAGCGAGAGAGGGTTTCGCTGAGAGGCGTCTGGGAATATTCAGAAGCATGCGGGCCGCACAATTCTGTACCGTTTGCAGTCTTTTGGTGGCGGCCTGTGGGGCTCCCAGGGAGACAGCATTAGCATAGTCCAGTCATGACAGAATAAGAGCCTGGACTAGCAACCATCTGGCAGCAAATGGTAACAGGGGGAGTATCCTTCTAATCATTCTTAGAAGGCCATAGCAGCTGGCTGCGACTTTACGTGCTTGTTCTTTGAAATCAAGGTTGCAGTCTAGCCAGACCCCTAAGCTTTTAATCTGTTTTTTTGGAACAGGGGGTGAGCCTAAGCAGCCAGGCCAGAGGAGATCTATATTTGAGGGGGCGGATTTCCCCAGGAGCATGAGTTCTGTCTTTGCTCCATTAAGTTTTAAGAATGAGTTGTTCATCCAATTGAATACCTTCTCGAGGCAGTAGGCTAAATCAGGACCATATTGGTTGTGTTGTTTCAGGGAGACGACTAACTGGGTATCGTCGGCATATGTGACGATCTGTATACCAAATGGGCATACAATTTCTGCCAGCGAGCTCATGTATATATTAAACATGGTGGGGCTTAGGGAGGATCCCTGTGGGACACCACATGTCAGGGGTATTTGTTTCGAGGAGGATTCTTCTTCAAAGACTGTAAAGACCCGGTTTTCAAGGAAGGACTGTAGCCATTTTAATGCTAATCCAGTCACTCCCGCCTCCCAAAGTCTTTGGATCATCAGGTGGTGATTAATCGTATCGAAGGCTGCACTAAGGTCCAGCAAAATCAGGGCAGCGCAACCTCCGTTATCAAGAATCTTCCTAGTTTCCTCTACAACGGCAAGAAGAGCAGTCTCTGTGCCCTGTTGGGATCTGAAACCTGTCTGAGTGGGATGAAGGCAGTTATTATTTTCTAGAAAGGCTGAGAGAATGCAATTAGTATGCTTCTCAGCTAATTTGCTTAATCCAGGCAGCAGGGAGATGGGTCGATAGTTTGCCCAATCTTCTGGGTCAAGGTTTTTTTTTTTTAGGAGTGCTTTGACCCTGGCGTGTTTCCATAGGGATGGCACGATCCCTGTCTTGAGTGATGTGTTTATCACATCAAGTATAACTGGCGACACAACCTCCGTGATCTGATGAAGAATGATAGGGGGAGCGGGGTCTGTGGGGGAACCCGATTTTAACTCTCTCAGGAACCCTTGTAGGGTGGTAAGGTTCAGAGGAGGGAATTCTTCCAGCAGGACCTGTGCTTTCGGGATTGCAGTATCTGTTGATGAAAGAGTTTGATGATCTATGATTTGAGGAAAGGACTTGTAAATGGTTTGTATTTTTCAGAAAAAAATTCTGCTATTTGATTGCACCGATGTTGGACACTGTCAAATGTGGTAGGGGGGCTGAGGGGTGTGAGGAGGGATTTGGCAATCTTAAATATTTCACGTGGGGAGTTTGCAGCTAATGTGATTTTTTCTTGATAGTAGAGAGCTTGGGCATTTTTTATTTCGGTTTTATAAATTTTTATAGCTTCTCTATATTTAGCTTTCCTGGAAACGGAAAAGTCCTTCCTCCAGCTTCTTTCATATTTTTTACTTAGCTGTTTCAGTTCGCGTAGTTTCTGGGAATACCAGGGATTTTTTTTCCCTCCCACCTTTTCTGAAATCTCTTTCCTTGGGCGGACTAGATTAAGTGATGACTCTAGCCAATTATTGAAATTGTCGTTTGCAACAATAGGGTTTGAGTGAGATAATGGAATAGTGTATTTTAGATTACTTATCCAGGAATCCAAGGGGAGCTTAGACCATTTGCGAGCCAGTTTAGTGGTTCTGGCAGCTGGTGAGATGGAGTCAGGTAATACCCAAGTGAAAGGAAGTAGAAAGTAGTCTGACCAAGGTAGAGGGACAGACTTACCAACCAAAAGGTTATGTATATTTGAAAAAATTGGGTCAAGCAAGTGACCTTTCGTGTGGGTGGGGCCATCCACTTTTTGAGTGAGTTGGAACGTTGACAGTTCGTCGGTAAGTTCCAACGTGGATGAGGATTGGGCATCATCGAAGTGCATGTTATAATCTCCCAGAATTGTGACGTTGGGGGAAGAACTGGCAAATGATTACTTTGGGGTTGCACTCTGACTCACTCACCCTCACAAAGAAACACCTCAAATGACCATAGGCACTGGAAACTGAATATGCACGCACAAACAGCCACGCATCACAATGGCACTTGTCAGAAATAAATCACTTCACCTGGCGCAAACACTGCATCTTAGCCCACTCCAGACTGGGGGACTCACAGCTGGGGTTAAGAGTCTCAGCAGCCAGATGCCTGCACTGAAGTAGCATCCATCGTTCAGGCTCAAACAATCCCAGTTTCTAAGTCAACAAACCTCAGCTTATAGTCTCAAAACACACCAGAAGGTTTGAGAGTCTTTCCTTCCACGCCAAGGAAACTTACTGGAATTGGCCACCTTCCATGCAAGCATTCCAGGGCAAAAGGAGTTTCCATGTTCCCTCTACATTCTCACATGTTCCAGCCTTTATGTTAACGAAGCTTCTCCGACGGTACATTCAACAACCTCTTCTCCTAAAACAACACAACCTTGAACGTGATTAACCCAAACAACTTGCAAACACTCTGGGGGACTGTCTGTGGGCGCAAAAAAGCTCAAGCAAGGCAGAGTCAGAATTCAAGATGACATGAGGCCATGTCAAAGCCAATAGTAAGAACTTCATAATACTTCCCAATGTACAACACAATGCACATTTGTACACCACTGCCTATAGCATCACACACTTCATCTTTCAGTGTACAACACATTGCACATTTGAGCACCACTGCCCATAAAACTGCACTTTGAGACCAAAAAGTGCATTCCACACATCTCTCTCTCTCATGCCTTCAAATGAACATCCCACACGTTCTGTTCTTGGCAAGCTGTTCTACTCTGTGGCCGATCCCACTTTAAGACTGCAAGATTAAACCTTCAAGGGAAAAAGGCATATGCAGGATGTCGTACAGTCATGCTAGGGTAAAATGAAACAACAAAGTCAATTAAAATGATGGCAGTCAAAGGTCATCACGTGGTGTCAAACCATAAGAGTGCCTCTAGCACTACCGATGTCAGTGCTAGCACTCCAGGGCAGGCCTACCATCCTTGCTTTGGAAATGAATGTGTAGTAATTGTGCATAGAACCTTTGTTCCTTTCCAAGCCTAGTGTTCAGTGGTCCAGAAGCTGAGGTGGTGATAGTAGCAGAGATAGGCATGCATAATAAGGTCCCTGTGAGTAAATCCCTCCTTGCTGGAAACAAAATCCACTTAAAATATGGTGGAAAACTTGTACCCATCAGAAATGAGGTTTCATAAAAACACTGTTTTGGGACTCCAGAGAGAGTCTGGCATCTCAAATGTAACAAACATTGGCAGAAGGATCGGGGACAGATCACCATGGTTTAAATGCTATCACGGAGTAAATAAGAAAGTTTTGCCTTCACTGGGTGATGGGTCTGATGGCTTTGTAGATTAATACAGCCACTGCAGGGAACTTTATTTGACTGATAGTCACAGGTGCAAACCCCAGCGGTTCCACCCAACTTTATTCATCTTCTTGAAGTTGATAAAGTGAGTACCAGTGATATGGTAACAATACCTGTCTTTCAATCAGCACCAAGTTACTCATAAGTGAATAAGTGCTGTAAAAATACACGTAATATCATGTTATTAGTTGGGCAGCTACAGGCAGGAAGGATTACTTCCATCCCAACCTTGAAACAAGCAGATTCGTGCACTTTTATCAGTGTATCTTCTGGAGACACACTGAGAAAGTGTGCAATGAAAATCGTGGCCTGTTAAAAATAGTGATAATCATGGCTTCTGTGAAGTTTGGTTTGTTGCCATTCTGCACTGATGTCTAGCATAAAAAGGACGAGGTTAAAATACTTAGTATGAAGATCAATGACAAGCAAGTGTAGCTTGGTATTATTAGTGTCGACATTAACTAGAGCTGGTGAGAGCAGATTATTTTATGCAAAGGACAGCAGTGGTGTTGGATAGTAGAAGTGGCATGGCCCACTCCTATAGGATACCGAAATCAAGTTTTATAGAGATGGAAATATGCTTATGCAAAGTGTCTGGCCCTCCCCGTCCAAAATGAGAACAGGCCATACCATCCACACTCACCCTGAACACAACAGGTCTGTGAGAGGTTGAGGTCTACAACAATCCACCTGCATCAGTGTGAAGGTGTAGCCCTGCTCCAGCACCCACAACAGGCCATTCTAAGTGGATACCAATGTCAGCTGCTATCTTCAATGACTGGCAGCAATTCAAAATCCCCAAATATTCCAAACGACCTTCAAAGTGCCGTATTTCTTTTCTTGTTGTCCTTGGAGCTTTATTTTAAGAGAGGAGCAGAGTCCGGCATAGGCTTTGTATCTGTGGAGACATTCTGGAATGGTATCTTGTCTGCCGGATTTAATATTGATGCCCGTTTCTCACTCAAGGATGCCAGAGTAACAACCTAGAAAAAAGTTAGTCAACTTCCAACAATAGAAAAATATAAACAAAATCAAAGATAAGGCACTAGAAATCGTAAAGGCAGATACTAAACACAGATGAAAAGGGACAGTACATTCCAAAAGTGTTTGCAGGTGCTTTTTAGATAATGCAAAAAAACTGCAGGCACAGCTATTGCATAAGGAGGGAAGTCGAATGTGCAAAAGGAGGGAAGTAGAATCTGCATTGTTTAATTCAAAATCTGGCGCCGAGGATGTAATACATAATCTTTGTGATGAAGCTATTTCATGGGTTTGATACGATATTCAGAAGCAACGCTTTATTTTTCTTCCACTTTCCATGGGGAAAGTCTGCCTTTCACCGAGAATGTAAAAGTATATATGTCCCAGGTTACTATGTAATTGGAGCATTGAAGTAGAAAATGCCTCCCTGATTCAGAGTTTCCCGTGTTACACCGCTGACAGATTTGTTTCCCTCTGGGTTTCCACCATGATTTGCGCGCGTCAGTTTGTGTTTCCATTGTTTTCACTCTCCTTGTCCTGTGTTTTATTGTGTTTCGCACTTTTAGAGAAAATACAAAATCACACAATATTCGGAAATGGTGCTAACTAACTGTATTCCATCGAGGCTGTCTTTTCTATGGCTTGTTTTAAATTCCTCATTTCTTTCCTGCCACAAATTATATATATTGTGATAAAAAAATAATTATGTGTTTGTTATGGGACTTCAGCTCAGTTACATGACACTCGTTTATAGAAGTGGGGAAGGGTTTGTGGTACAATTAAAACTCGGGTGGGTTGCTTGTTTGGGTGAAATGCATTATTAATTATGATTTTGGTACAGTGTAGCATGCTGTTCCAGAGTTGCCTGAAATGGAGCTCTTGTGGATGGGATTTGAGAAAGCTATAAATAGGAATGAGAAACAGGACAGTACGCAAAGATTCCAAAGAGTCCATGCCAATGTTCTGTAAACCTGCCTTGGTAAGTTGAAAATGTGGGGAAAGCATAGTGGTGGTGGGAGTGTGAAAGGGAGGGGGTAGTGGAGACCATTGATCACCCACTGGATTGCAGCAGCCAAGACCTGCAATTAAATGCTTGATTGGAAGAACAAGACAATCAGGACGCTGACGAGTCAGTTTTCACAGATGTTGGGATTTGAAAAAGCAACACAACAAGGTGATAGGTGGAATGCATGAATTCATCTCAGCCAGCGGTAATCATCTAGGGTCGAATTCCAGTCCATCATTTTTCACCCTCCAAGCCACTTTATACAGAGACCCCCCTACGCAAATTAGTACTCACGCTGCTTCTCATGGTAACAGTCCATCTGTATCTGCCAGGTTAGGTCCTGTCCAAAAGGGAGCACAAGCAACTCCAGACCGGTTTCGGCCTATTTGGGTCTCATCATTAGGTTGCAGCTTGAGTACTGTGGCACAGTGAGCACAGGACCCTCGTTGGGCGAGGGTCTTGTCTGGCAGATCAGAATGGAATGTTCCCATTGGGATCAGGGTCAGTACTAATTTGCATAAGGAATGCCTCTGTCTAGAGTGGCATTGTGGGTGAAAAACGATGGACTGAAAGGCGAACCCAAGCGATTTCCAATGGCTGACATTAATTGAATCATAAACACACAGTAAAGAAGAATAGTACTTCATATATCTATCAATACCGATGTGGGACAGATATGTCATGGGGAATTGCAGGGCCCTCACCCACACAACTGTGGCATGCTTCATCATTGGGCATTCCTACACTTGCGCTCACATGGGCTCAAGTGGGCTACAACCAACATTTTGGGAGTGAGGCCTTTTTTGTGCTGTTTTGAAGGAGAAAAAGTTTCACAGTGACAGAGCAAAAAAAGTTAAAACAGTCTCCAGCATCCCTACGTATTATTTAATTTGTGGGTACCTTCACTGGGTTAAAAAGTTTACTAGAGATGGACTGGGACTATTAGTACCCTACGATCTAACTAGGTCTCCGTGATTCAGCTGTCTGCTCCAAGTCCAGTGAGCTACAGCTTTCTTCAGGACTGATTATTTTTAAGTGACTCTGGCTTTGTAAAAATATTTGTTTGTTGTTGGATGGCCTGGAGTTAGGGGGAGATATTGTGGATTACGTTTGTTAAAGGGATAATGTTTGCACATCTTTGAGATGGTGGAGGACTGGAGTTATAAATACATTTTCTCTGTTTGCTTGTGTATTTTTGTGAATTCTGTACAGATTTGTTCATCGTTTTACTGTGCTTTTGTTTTATTGCTTCGGGCCTGGTCTGCCCTGCAGTAGGCCATGGGTGTATTCCAGGAATAAAGTAATTCCAACATTAATATAGGATTGCCCCCAGTCATGTTTATGGGTTGCTGCTTTTCTGAGAGCCTAGTGGGACAGGAGGGGCTCTTTAATGCTAAAAGAGGTCAGTTGTCAAAGGAGGCCAGGGAACATCTCAGGAAGGAGATGGGGCTGATAAAGGAATCATAAAGAGTATGGCTGGAGCTTTTTGGTATTCTTTTAATGCGGATATCACTGAGACTGACATACTGTCATGAACTTCTTATCACTCTCATGGCCTGTGTTTGTGGCTATCAAGATTGGAGACAGTCCTGCTATGACACACTGCTCTTTGGATGAAAAGCACAACAAAGGAGTGGGCACTTCAAAGTGGTCGACCTACGGAACATGAACTTCAAATAGAAAGACACTAAATCACATTTGTGTCTGGAAATGGATGATAGAAAGGGGAGCTTAAGATTCCCATATTGCCAACCTGAAGCTGTAAATGAAGAAGCACAGCATAAGTTTATCCTGTTTTAACCAAGAGTGGGGACTAAAGGTTTGCCAGTCTCCCATGCAGGATGAGGGGATCACCCTTGAGAATCAAGAGCACTTGTCTGGAGCCTGGAGCAACAACTTCTGTCTGACCCAAGACCAGAGGAACCTGTGAGGTGAAAGAGATTGCCTGGAGGGAGTGAGGTCCAGCGGGGATCCCGCCGAGTGGATCCCGGGAGCCATGTTTGAGATTCAGGTCCATAGGGACTGGCACACCAATTGGGCTCTCAGCCTGTTTGTGCTGTCATGACGCCCATATGCCAGGCAGGGGCCATGGTGAAGAACAAGGGAAGTCACTCTTGGTGGTGCTCTGTGACAAGAGAAGGACCACCACTCTGTGCTGAATCATGACCTGAGGAGGGCTGTTGCCTTATTGATACTTTTGGCGACCCCTGTATGCCAGTTGGGGGCCACAGAGAAGATTGAAAGCAGTCACCCTGATGCATCGCTGTGACAAGAGAAAGGCCATTACCCTCTGCAGTGCTTTGACTGGAAGGGGTCATTGCCAGGAAGACTTACATTGCAACCCGAGTAGCACAGTGGAAGCCTGTTCCCCGACCACAGCATCCTGATCAAGTACTGCCGTACCACCACACCTAAAAACGCAGAAATTTCAGTAAACCTTCAAAACGCCTTTCTTATTTGGGCCTGTGAGGAAATCTCTAGGGTCAACTTTAAATAAAACTACCCCTTCGTAGTGAAAACAACTTTTATTTTAGAAGTTCTGGGTCCTGCTGTACTTCCGCGAGACCCAGAACTGGAAGTAAACCCAAGCGGTATTCCCATGGGCTCCTCTCTTTGGTACCTATGGGAGGTAAAAAAAAAATCAAAATGAAAGCAGCCATTTGATTGGCCACTCAGGAGACACTACTTAAAAAGTCTACACCCTTCAGAAACGATGTGAAATGATTTTGCTAACCACCATTACTGGATTGCTGTATAAATGCATTAAATACAAACCAAAGCCATCATCAACGCAGACAAAACTAGAGACCAGCAAACACCAAGTTCATCATCCCCCTGGCCTATGAAAGGTACACCATCTGAAGATGATGATGTTGGTCTGCAGGACCACAAAAAGCAAGGTGAAGGATTCACTTGTGTGGCAGTTTTTCAACCTACCAGCTGGTGAAAAAAAAAAAATTAGTGCAAGGGAGGTGACATGAACTTTGTGCCAGAAGGTGCTCCACAAAGGGGAGACTGGCCTGTATTCTATGGGAAACACTGAAATGCGGAAGCATCTGAGGGCTATGCACTCAAACAGTATAGCGTGGGTAGAGATACAGTAGAAGTGGAAGAACTGCTCCGGAGGAAGTGTTGCAACAAGAAGAGTAGGAAAATGTTGACAACATGCAACATTTGAGGATATACTACAGACACTGTCATAAAGTCGTGGCCTGCAGTGAAGTTAACAGAAGAATATATAGGAGGGCCATGGAGCAGTATCTGCAAGCAGAATACAAAGACTTGTGGACAAATAAAATAAGTAAAGTATTAAAAAAAAAGGTTAAAAAAAACTTTAAAAAGAAAATACATTTAAAATTACAAAAAACAATACAAAAGCAGTTGTTGACAAAATAAAATTGAAAAACAAAAAAAAAAGTGAACAAATCACAAAAAAAGTGCCCGCTCTGTTCTACACATGGGATACGGTGCCCAACACCTGCCTGTCGCAGCTGGAGCCTGTGAATGCCGCGGGTCTGCCACCCATGGAGGGCTGGGTTTCAGGGCGTAGCTGCAGGCCAGGCCCTGTGGCCCACCACTTGCCACGCACAGCCAAAAGCTGTGCTCAGTGGGATAGATGGATGAGTATGTTAAAGAAACAGAATTCACAGAAAAAATTAAGGTTAAAGTGAAATTATAGTTAGCTATTGTAATAAGATCTTATTTTATGTTAAAAAAAACTAGAAATTCACTGAAAACACCAAAAGTTAAAGTGACATTATAGGTAGGTAAGGTAATAAGACTTTAGCTTACATTTAAGCAACCCTAGAAACTCACTGAAATAAACTAAGTTTAAAGTGATGTTAGTTGTTGGCTGCTGCGATCCGCCCTTTGGCTGTGGAACCTCCGGAGTTTCCACCACTCATCACAATAGTCACATCACCTGATGGCACACACCTAGTTTCCCGACTGTATCATCTTGCACAAACACTACGCCCAGTGGTGGGGGAGGTGCGAGGGCGGCTTGGGAGGGCAACTTGGCGCTCCCTCTAACTGATAAGATGTGGACTTTTTGCTGCGAGCAAACACGCTACGTAGCCAATAATTACAAACATAAGCTTCTACATTTTACATACATACATAGAGTTTACATCACCCCCGTGTTGCTCATGAAGATGGACCACAGTAAGCCTGATACCTGTCAGAGATGCGCAACAGCGCATGCTGACTTTATCCACTTGGCGTGGAGTTGCCCGGCAGTTCTAGCTTTTTGGGAGGCGGTGTTTGGACAGCTAGAGCTTATGGTCGAATCATGAACTTGCGCCCTCGCCACTGCTGGCCCTGTTGGGTTACGTTCTCCCGCTGGGGACTGGAATCAGACGCTTTACCCCAATTGCACTGCTGTTGGGTAAGAGACAAGTCTCCTTGCATTGGGGCGACACTGCATCCCCGCTGGTGAAGGCCTGGCTGCGGGACCTGATGTACTGCGACACCACTAGCGATGTTTATGCTTCTCTGCTGCCCCCCACCTCCCGCCCTAAAAACATTTGGCAGCCACTCTGCTTTTATTTGCAACTCCACCCTGAGCTCACTGATTGAAGGGTCCATTTTGCAAGAAGTACCCACTGTGGCAGTTAGCCTCTTGAACTGCATTCAGTGCTTAAGATTTTATTACTGTATGTACCTGCAAGGTCGTTTAAATGTTGTTTATATTTGATTTCATTTTATCTCAGTCGCCGTCATCTTCAATGTGATGTGCACGTCTATAATCAGTGAAAATGTGCAGGTTTTTTTTCATGCCGGGACTGCTGTATGTTTTTGAAAAATTCAATAAAAACAGTTTTTAAAAAAAAGTGATGTTAGTTAGGTATTGTAATAATATAAAAAGTAATGTTTAAAAAACACTGAAATTCACCAGTTATACTTTAATGAGCTAACTATAACTTGCACCCCTGCCATGCCCTGCTTATGACCTCACTCATGACATGTTAAATGATATCATGACAACATCAATCGTGATGATGACTTGTATTACATTGGCTAGATTACCCAAGAGTCACTTACTTACTGCTTCATTTTTATTGACAGCAGGTGCACAAGACATCATGTACTGCATAGTACTGAAACAGAGAGAAGTCTGTAAATTGACTTACAGTGACACCAAAGCCCTCTGCTAAGTGCTAACCTTTATAAACAGTAAAGAAGATGGCTCCAACGAAGGAGGTTCCTGTCAAGGCCAGTAAGGAGAAGAAGATGGCTATAGCCAGTGCCACCACTAGCATCAAACCCCCCACATTTTTCAGAAACGTGATATACCTGCTGCACTTTCCTTTGGTCAGGAAGAGGCTGGGGGGAGGATCGTCCCTGGATCAACAGCACAATCACGAAACTCAAAGCCCATGTCTTTTAGCACTGCAGTGACTGCAGTCCAGGAGAGTAGTGATTCTGACATTGAATTGCCCCAGTAACAAATAGAATCTTCACAGGATAGTCAACAAGAGGAATCAAAGCTTGCAACACCTGATCTTCCATAAGTAGAAGCAGAGCAGAAAGATGAGCTTGCTGCAGAGGAGGATGTTGTGACTGCTCTTCCATTAGACACATCAGCTTCACAATCTGGGCAAGGAAAAGAAAGAGAACTCCTCCATCTTCTCCAAGCCCTGTGTTTGATGATCTTGATCAGAAATAAAACACAACCAAGACCAGCCACATAAGACAAGGGAAAAGGAAGGTTCATAAAGGTTGTGAAAGTGAGGACGGTGATAATGAGCAACGGACTGTTAGTGTGGAGAGTGGCACAGAGAAAGGACAGCTCACCTCTATTCAACCTTCTTCTAGCCATATAGTTCCACCAACATTGCCTGCTTCCAACTTTTCAAGAAGACCCCAAAAACCAGCAGCAACCCCTACATCTGTCACAGCCCGCACTATAAAAAGGGCAACAGGACTGCCTAGCTGCACTTCCAGAACTTCTTAGTAGTTTGCCACAATAAGAATGATCTTCTCCGCAGTTTGACACTTCTTTACACTCAGGCCATATGAGGAGCACAGCACAGAAAGCTAAATGTTCCAAAAAAAGTTTGTCACAATAGGTCAGGTGGGTATTATGGTACTGGGTCCAACAGGCCTATCTGAAAAATCAACACACAATCATGTGGAAAGAGAACCTTACAAACATAACTGCTGGTGGTCATAGAGAAGACTTTCACCTGATAGAAGGAGGTGGTGGTGAGGAGCAAGAAGAGAAAGTCAGCCACTTCTGAAGTAGCCCTATGACTGTCGCACATAGTGTGCAGTCATCACCTGCAGAGACTTCAGAACAGCACAAGGGACAGAGGGATATATTTGTCTCAAAGCTCCCAATCACCCTACCTGCACTGCGTAGGTCACTAATGGCGGTATCACAAAGAAAACAGTTACAACAACCATCAAGGCTATATTTGCCAAGGAATAGCCATACTACCATACTTGTGAAAAAATGTCCATTTATCATTGGAAACGGGCAAAAATGTTAGCGCTTGACCGCCTCTCGTTTTCATTTGTGCATGGAGAGGGGATTCTTGAATTTGTGGAGACCCTCTGCCCCAAATAGAAGGTTCCAAGCATATATATTTTTCCACTGTTGCTCTGCCAGTGCTGCGCCATTAAGTGCTGCAATTGGTTGGTGACGCTATGAAGGAAAGCGCTGTTCAGTGCATCCACCTCACTGTGGATATATTGAGCAACTGGCAAGCTACAGATTACACGTGCATCACTGCACACTGGATCTCTTCCAAGGGAGTGAAGCAATGGGTAACTGCTGGCCACACCACTAATAATGCTTTTTAGGGCATTTGGTGGCATGCAACAGTTGTGATACACATCGTAAGAAATTGCATGCAACTATTAACATCTTGGATTAATTTAATACTAAAGTCTACAAATGGCTTCAACCCAGACGTCTCAGCACTGGATTTGCTGCCACTAACAATGACAGTAATATTGTCAAAGCCACAGCTGACTGAGGATACCTCAGAGGGCTGTGTTTAGCTTATTGCATAAACCTAATTGTGCAGGACTTCCTCAGAAAAGAAGTAGTCAGTAGCATACTGGTCACTTGTTGGAGAATTTACACTAATTTTAGACATTGGTTCAAGGACTGTAAGCAGTTGAGGATCATTCAGCATGCTAATAAAGTACATATAAAAGCACAAGAGGTGACAAGACATTGGAATTCAACCTACTACATGCTGCAACGTCTTTTTGCTCTAACAACTACACTACTGCCAGTACTGATGATCAATAAACCATTCGTTACACAATCACAAGTGACACTCAAAGTGATTGTAAAAAATAAATTTTTGTTTTATTTTCTCAATATTTGTATAGACCTCACTTTTGTCTTCCGTTCATAATTTTTTGATTTTTAAGACAATTTTAACAAGAAATCATGTGAACCACAAAACGAAAAACATTACATAATACATAAACATAATCAATAGTCATCTCAATGACATCTCATTACATCACATTTCACATATATCGCAAAAAGAAGAAGAATGAACTAGCTCTAGTTCCAAAGAAAAAAAGAGAGTAAAATGAACTAAAGAAATAGGAAAAAAAGAGAGAATAAGAGAAGCCCAAACGGGGAAGAAAGCAATTAAAGATTTGTTATAACTGATTTTTAAAATGTTTCTTTTTTAATTAAAACAACATTGTCCCACATAGGGCGCTTGCCAAACAGTGAATAACTCAGGTACCCAGAATACCAAATTCAAATTTTATCCTGTAAGAGAAAAGAAAAGGGTTGACCCGGTCACGTTATTTAAATGACATTTGTTTGGACAAGAAAAAAAAGGTCTACGCGTTTTGAGCCCCATTACAGGTTTTAAGTGGGGATCTCCTCAGGACCAGGAACGAGCTAAAATAATAAAAGAAAAGTGCACGTGTTACCATGTGTTTCACACATTCATCACACTCCATCTGTTTTCAGTATTCTGTATTTTTACCTTTCATATGAAAACTTTATTTCTCAAAGTGTCTACCACTTTTTTCAGTCGGTATATACCGAGACGACTCTAAGAACATCAGAAAAAAGAAAAAAGAGAAGAGAAAGGAAGACGATCAAAACAGGACTCGACTATATCATTTCTAAGTTAAAATTAAGAAGGGCTGCCTTATATTGTATTAGCACAAGGATAAACTCACGGCTTTTTGTTGAAAAAACTTCAAAAATCGTGGTTCATTAAACGTTATCAACTCGGGATCACTTTAGGTGGGATGGATGTGTGCCTGTTCATGCCTGTTGGAGAGGCAGCTTTTTAAAAAACACTACAGTGACAACACAAGTGTTGAGAGATTCGAAAAAAGGGCGGGGGAAAAAGAGAGAGCGCCATAATGTATACCTTGCGATATCTTGTGCGCACCATATGCAATGCGAGGATTCAAATGCTCTGCGTCTCAAGTTGATTGTGATGCAGTTTCAATCAGGCTGTATTAAAAAACAGAAAAGGATCAAGCCATAAACATAATATACCGAGCCG
Organism: Calotriton arnoldi; assembly: GCA_963921515.1. Classification (NCBI taxonomy): domain Eukaryota; kingdom Metazoa; phylum Chordata; class Amphibia; order Caudata; family Salamandridae; genus Calotriton; species Calotriton arnoldi. The sequence goes on from CAWUFW010019948.1 coordinate 113,459, forward strand.
GTCTCGAGACCTCAGATTTAAGTTTAAACTACCCCGTTTGAAGATTTAGTAGCCGCTCGAGTTATCGGTTGTCTGAACTTAACCCTTCAACTATCTGACACTTTGTTGCCGTTTAATCGAAAGAAAATAACAGTTCAAAATGCAATCCACACCTTCACCCAGCAATTGGTCCGCGACTTTGTAACTGTTTAATCGATAGAGAAAAAACAAAGTTCTGTGCCATTCTGATTAACACTTGGTTGAAGTACGAACAATCCCGAAGTCCTTACATTTTGGTTTTAAAAGACTGACTGTTTAAAATCACTACCTTTATTTGGTAATTGGTCCGCAACTGCGGTTCTATCCGTATGTTTCTGCCCTGTTGAATCGCTGCAAGTCAAACAATAAAGCCCGCATTACTTCCAAAAATTCCCTTAATTCGAACCTAATCTGAACGGTGTCGTTATTTAGGACCTCATACCTGTAAAAAGTTTTTCTGGCACCATCAATCTCTTCCGTCCAAACCATTCAAGAGAGTGGATGGACTCACTTCGGCTGGCGCTTATATCTGACGGCAGCAGCCCGTCTTTTTGAGCAATAGAGTACAGGTCTATCAGTGGTTATTTAATTGAAAGAAGAGGGGATACTACAGCCAGAACAATGAAGGGAGGAGAGTACAATGAGCCAAGCAGTGCCATATTTGAATCTGCTGCAGGAACATTTGCGAAAGGAGGAACAAACATTTAGCAATGTTAATGAAGGGACAGCTACTTTGGTCAACAGTTTGGTCCTGCACTTGAACTCTAATCAAAGGCTGCAAAAAAGAGATATTGTCCTCCCAAGAGTACATTTGTGCCACCATTTTGGATTAAGGGGGAACAAAAAAAGAGCGAGCCACTTACATTAATTTATCAGACTTGGATGTCTCATTATATACAAGATTTAGAGCATGAGGAAAAAAGGTGATCTAGAAAAAGAACTACTGCACATTTTCAGCTTCCAGACAGGGTGGTGCTTTTGGCTCTCAGTCTCTTCAGAAGCAACCAACACATTCTCTGGCAACAAAACCTGCAGCAACAACAGCTTCATGTTCACTGCCAACCTCTGCAATAAGTTGGTTTCATAAGGCAGGATTTTAGTCAAGTCCTAGTTGCAGGCAATGCAGGCAACACAAGCAATGCAGGCACACGTGGCAGCACCAGTGACAATTGAGAAGATGGTCTCAGACTATCTGGATGACCCTTCAGATGTGTACATGGATAAAGAACCATTGACCTATTGCAATGGGGAGCAGCAACAGCGGCCCAAACTCAGCAGACTGGCAATAAAGTATCTAGCACATCCAGTAGGCATGTGTCTTCGGGGCATGTGTTCATGTGTTCAGTGCAGCCGGGGCACTGGTAACAGTCAGAAGGACCGGTCTCTCGCCTGGAAACATGGAGAGATTTATGCTGATGAAAATGGACAAACACTTCACACCAAAGAATTATAATGCTCCTGAAAACACAACCATGGATGAGGGCAGTTGAATAGCCTCCGGATGCCTCACCCCGAAGTTAGAGGACAAATACTACCCTCCTAATTAAATACAGAAAACAACAACAGAAAAGGTATCTTGCCTTTAAAATCTATGTCTTAAATATATATATATACATATATATATATATATATATATATATATATATATATATATATATATATATATATATATATATCTACTGGCGGTCGCCAGTAGATAGTTATAGTTAGGACCTATTTTCCATAGGAAATCCGCAACATTCTATTTGAAATAACTCTGGTGTCGGTTGACGAATCTTCACGAAATTTTCAAACTTTATGGCCCGCTCCGGTCCGCTCCTACCCTGAAAGTCTCGGGGTGATTCGTCAAGCGGGGACGAGAAAAAAGGGGGTCCCAAAGCGTGTTTTCCCCATTCATTTTCCCATAGGAAACTTTAGCCACGGCTACAGCCCGAACTGCTGAACGGAATTACACCAAATTTGGCAAAGAGGTAGTTCTTGGTTCAGAAAGAACCTTTTTGTTAAATGGTGTAAATCCGTTCAGTAGTTCCTGAGAAAATCAAAAGGAAAATCACATATATATCTATGGCCGCGTAGGGTCCGCGTACCCTCCCGATCCACGAGCTGCATGCTAATTGGCTGTCAACACTCCAAATCAGGAAGTGTTGGCAGCCATTTTGTCCCACGGTAGAACCGAGGCACAGAAACAAGTGCGCAAAACACACAAAGGGGGCAGGGTAGAAACACCCTGACCCCTAGGTCTGCTCAGGGGTCCCACAAGGACCCCTGGGCAGAAAAAGCATTTTTTTTAAAATCGGCGGGATGCGCTTAGGGTGCGCGGATCCCGCCAATAAAAAAAAAATCGCAACTGCGCAAACGCAAAAGGGGGCAGGGGAGAAACGCCTAACCCTCTAGGTCTGCTCAGGGGTCCCACAAGGACCCCTGGGCAGAAAAAGCATTTTTTAAAAAGAAAATCGGCGGGATGCGCTTAGGATGCGCGGATCCCGCCAATAAAAATAAATCGAGCGCGGTCTCCGCGCTTCGTTGTTAATTGGCCCCGGGTGGCCCAAGTCCCGGGGGCATGCGGGGTTTATTTAAATAATGCTGGGGGCCTCTAAGGGCCCCCAAGCCCGAGGACCGCCACCCCCAGGGCTTTCAATTTAAAATGGTGCGGGAGGGCACTCGGCCCTCCCGCAGCCCCGAGGACCACCACCTCCCGGGGCTTCTTTTTTAAAAAAAAACATTTCCTGTGTGGGGGGCTCGAGCCTCCCCACACGCCCGGGGACCGCCACCTCCCGGGGCACTAATAATGTAAATGCGGGGTCCGTAACGGACCCCCGAGCCCCGGGGACCACCACCTCCCCGGGGCTTTAAAGACATGGGAGGGGCCGCGCGGCCCCCTCCTGGAGCCTGTGATGGCCCTGGGGACCACCACCCCCGGGCCGGCTCCTGCAGTGTCCCGGGGTGCCTACCCCGGGACACTGCTGTTTGCAATGGCAGGACGGGAGCCTCGCGGCTCCCGTCCTGCCATTGCAAACTTGCTTGCTTCATTGAAGCGAGAGCAGGAAACCTGCTCTCGCTTCAATGAAGCAAAGCAGATTGCTTTTCCATAAGGGGAGCTGCATGTCAGCAGCTCCCTTATGAAAAGCAATGCCGGCTCCCGCAGGACGCGGGGAGCCGGCGGGACCGTGCGGGGATTGGGGACCCCCACGGTCCCCAACGTGTGGCCAGGCCCTGGGGGATGGGGTCCCCAGGGCCATTAGTGGCCCGGGAGGGGGCCACGCAGCCCCCTCCCAAAAAAGGAATTAAAAAAAAAGGACGCAAAGGCCGGCCCGGGGATGGGGTCCCCGGGGCCTTTAATGGCCTGAGGAGGGGGCCACGCAGCCCCCTCCAAATATTTATTTTATTAAAAAAAGAGGGCATGCCCCGGGGGATGGGGTCCCCGGGCAAATACAGGCCCAGGGAAGGGGGGCCACGCGGCCCCCTTCCCGTTTTAAAATAAATAAATAAAAGAACAGCCTCAGGCCCCGGGGGATGGGGTCCCCGGGGACAAAAGTGGATGAGGGAAGGGGGCCACACAGCCCCCTCCCATAAAAAAAGAAAGCAAAAAAACGGCATTGTGCCGGAGGCCCGCCCCTCCCTGCAGCACTCTGCAAACGCGCCCCCTGGGGCGTTGTAAGAAAGGAAGTAATTCCCCTTGAATACTGGGGGTCCCTGGGGGCCAACTAGCCCACCAGGAACCTCCAGTATGCGCCAGGGAGCTGCGTTGCAGAGAGGTGTTCAGAGGCCACGGCCCTTTTACACCTCTCTGCAACGCAGCTCTGTGGTGCTTTTTGGAGGTACATGGTGGGCTAGTTGGACTCCAGGGACCCTCAGGATTCAAGGGGACTTAATCCCCCAACTTAAAACGCGCCACGGAGCGCGTTTGCACAGTGGTAAACGGAGGGGGCGGGGCTTCAGGTGACATGTGTGCAAACAGGCCCCATGGGGCGTTTTAAGATGGGAATTAAATCCCTTCAATCCTGAGGGTCCCTGGGAGCCAACTAGCCCACCAGGTACCTCCAGTAAGCGCCACGGAGCTGCAGAGTGTTGTAAAAAGGGGCGTGGCCTCTGAACACCTCTCTGCAACGCAGCTCTCTGGCGCATACTGGAGGTATCTGGTGGGCTAGTTGGCCCCTAGGGACCCTCGGGATTGAGGAGGAATTAATTCTCCAACTTAAAACGCGCAACAGGGCGTGTTTGCAGACATGTCACCTCAGGCCCCACCCCTTCCTTCACCATTGTGCAAATATTCCTCTAAAATCAGCCGAACTACGAATTCCGATTTACTCGCCTGTTATCAGGAGAGACCTCAGTGCTGCATCTTTGAGCCCAGTACTGATCCTGAAAAGTAATTTTAACCGTACTTACCAGTAACTTGTATTTCCTTCCATAGGATATCATTGACTGCTTTTTGCTGAAAAAGTTTCTAAGTGTCGATTTTGAAACATACAAATATTCCTCTAAAATCAGCAGAACTACGAATTCCGATTTACTCACCTGTTATCAGGAGAGACTTCAGTGCTGCATCTTTGAGCCCAGTACTGATCCTGAAAAGTAATTTTAACCGTACTTACCAGTAACTTGACTTTCTTTCCATAGGATATCATTGACTGGTTTCACTTGGAAATTCTTCTAAGTGTGGAGTTTTGGAACTTTATAATATTCCTCTAAAATCAGCCGAACTACGAATTCCGATTTACTCACCTGTTATCAGGAGAGACCTCAGTGCTGCATCTTTGAGCCCAGTACAGACCCTGAAAAGTAATTCTAACCGTATTTACCAGTAACTTGTATTTCCTTCCATAGGAATCCATTGTCTGGTTTTCAGCAGAAAAGTTTCAAAGTGTCGATTTTCACAAACTACAAATATTCCTTAAAAATCGCCTGTATGACTTAAACGCATTCTTTCAACTGTTTATAGGAGATGCAACAGTGCTGGATCCAGGATCCCCCACTGAGTAAGAAAAAGTAACGATAACACTACTTACCTGCTAAGTGAATTTCCTACCATAGGATAACATTGGTGATTCTATGTGAAAAAGCTTCTGTGTCAACTTTTAAAATTCAATAATATTCCTTAAAAATCACTACTGTAACCAAAACGCTTTTACTCAACTGTTTACAGGACATGTCGCAGGACTGAATCTAGGATCCAGTCCTGTGGTTAGAAAAGTAATCCATAAAGTAACTAATTGCATTTAACTAGAAATTCGCATTGAGCTCAATGTTGCATTGTGTTTGAAATTGTGTTGCCCATTGCAACAACTGTAACTACTGTACTTAAAAGTCTGTTGCCTATTTGCAAAGTATTTAAACTAAAGTAATTCATTCTGAGAAAGTATATTTTGTAATGTAATGTATAATGTAATTACAATGTAATTTAAAAAATAAAATATCTAAAAATAAATAGTTTAAAAAAATGTAGTAAATCAGTATCAAAAAAATAAATATAACAATTAATACATTTAAAAATTGTCATTTACAAAACCTTTGAAATTCACTGATAAAAACCATAGGTTTCAGACATGTTATAGTTAGGAATTAGCATTTACAAAACCTTTGAAATTCACTGAAAAAACCATAGGTTTCAGGGGCGTTATAGTTAGTTGGACATTTCACTCGTACAAAACCATAGAAATTCCCCGTTATAGTTAGTTCAGCTAACTATAACTCGCGCCCGCAATGCACTGCTGATGACGTCACATATTACATCACTCATGACATGGTCAGTGACATCACTGATGACATCACTGATGACATCTCAAATGACATCACTGATGACATCATCCAGTGACTGTGTGTTTCTGTAAAGTTTAAATATTTTTAATATATATAGGGAAAGGCGTATTGAAGAATGAGTGGGTGTATAAGTGTCTGTATGGATGATTTAGTAGGTGCGTGACTAACTCTATAAGTGAGTGATTAAACGTATCTTACTGAATGCATGGGTTAGTGACTAAACTGGGTGAATGTCTGTATCCGTTTGTCTGTTGCTGTGTAAGTGGCTGCATGGGTTTGTGAATAGCTACATGAGTGTCTATATGAGTTATTGATTGGTTGTCTGAGTATCTGTATGGGTGCCTGAGTATTTGTGTGGGTGGGGTGTGTGCGACTCTGTGCATAGATGTGTGAGTGGGTGATTCACTGGGTGGATGGTTTCAAGAGTGCATCTGTGATAGACTGTATGGGTGGGTAAGTGTGTGTAAGAGTGTGTTAGTGAGTGAATATATGTCCCAGTGGTACATGTATGAGTAACTACATATGTGAAAGGCAGTATATATGTGTGTTGGAGCATATAAATAGCTATAAGCGAGAGTGTGTGATTGTGAGAGTGACTGTATGGATGAGTGTGTGCTTGTATCAGTGATTGTATGAGAGCGTAAGAATGTGCTAGTATTTGTATGAATTACTGAGCTGGTGTGTGTATAACTGTATAGGTGAGTAAATGGCAGTGTGTTTAATTATTTGCATGACTGACTAGGTGTGTGAGTACCTCTATGGATGAGTGGCGGTGTTTGAGTGTCTATATAGGAGTATGAGTGCATATGATAGTCCTGTACTGAGTGACCGTAAGTATGAGTGACTGTACGGGTGAGTGAGTGGATGTGTGTGTAGACCTAAGAATCAGTGAGTGGGTATGTAGTTATTGGTGTTGGAGTGTCTATGGTTTTGCGAATGGCAGTCTGTAATTTAGAGTGGGTGTATCAAAGGTTATATTAGGGTGTGAGGAGGTGCATCAGATTATCACGTGGATGATGTCTTCAGAGATGTCATCAGTGATGTCATTTGAGATGTCATCAGTGATGTCATCAGTGATGTCACTGACCATGTCATGAGTGATGTAATATGTGACGTCATCAGCAGTGCATTGCGGGCGCAAGTTATAGTTAGCTGAACTAACTATAACGGGGAATTTCTATGGTTTTGTACGAGTGAAATGTCCAACTAACTATAACGCCCCTGAAACCTATGGTTTTTTCAGTGAATATATATATATATATATATTTTACCTATTGGCAGTCACCAGTAGGTAGTTATAGTTAGAACCCTGTTTCCATAGTAAAAGCGTTTTTAGTTTTGCCAATATCTTTGGGCCGCTTTACAAATCTTCACGAAATGTTAACAATTTAGCTGTATTCATGTCAGCTGCTGTGTTTTAGTCAAGTCCTAGTTGCAGGCAATGCAGGCAACACAAGCAATGCAGGCACACGTGGCAGCACCAGTGACAATTGAGAAGATGGTCTCAGACTATCTGGATGACCCTTCAGATGTGTACATGGATAAAGAACCATTGACCTATTGCAATGGGGAGCAGCAACAGCGGCCCAAACTCAGCAGACTGGCAATAAAGTATCTAGCACATCCAGTAGGCATGTGTCTTCGGGGCATGTGTTCATGTGTTCAGTGCAGCCGGGGCACTGGTAACAGTCAGAAGGACCGGTCTCTCGCCTGGAAACATGGAGAGATTTATGCTGATGAAAATGGACAAACACTTCACACCAAAGAATTATAATGCTCCTGAAAACACAACCATGGATGAGGGCAGTTGAATAGCCTCCGGATGCCTCACCCCGAAGTTAGAGGACAAACACTACCCTCCTAATTAAATACAGAAAACAACAACAGAAAAGGTATCTTGCCTTTAAAATCTATGTCTTAAATATATATATATACATATATATATATATATATATATATATATATATATATATATATATATATATATATATATATATTATCTACTGGCGGTCGCCAGTAGATAGTTATAGTTAGGACCTATTTTCCATAGGAAATCCGCAACATTCTATTTGAAATAACTCTGGTGTCGGTTGACGAATCTTCACGAAATTTTCAAACTTTATGGCCCGCTCCGGTCCGCTCCTACCCTGAAAGTCTCGGGGTGATTCGTCAAGCGGGGGACGAGAAAAAAGGGGGGTCCCAAAACGTGTTTTCCCCATTCATTTTCCCATAGGAAACTTTAGCCACGGCTACAGCCCGAACTGCTGAACGGAATTACACCAAATTTGGCAAAGAGGTAGTTCTTGGTTCAGAAAGAACCTTTTGTTAAATGGTGTAAATCCGTTCAGTAGTTCCTGAGAAAATCAAAAGGAAAATCACATATATATCTATGGCCGCGTAGGGTCCGCGTACCCTCCCGATCACGAGCTGCATGCTAATTGGCTGTCAACACTCCAAATCAGGAAGTGTTGGCAGCCATTTTGTCCCACGGTAGAACCGAGGCACAGAAACAAGTGCGCAAAACACACAAAGGGGGCAGGGTAGAAACACCCTGACCCCTAGGTCTGCTCAGGGGTCCCACAAGGACCCCTGGGCAGAAAAGCATTTTTTTTTAATCGGCGGGATGCGCTTAGGGTGCGCGGATCCCGCCGATAAAAAAATCGCAACTGCGCAAACGCAAAAGGGGGCAGGGAGAAACGCCCTGACCCCTAGGTCTGCTCAGGGGTCCCACAAGGACCCCTGGGCAGAAAAAGCATTTTTTAAAAAGAAAATCGGCGGGATGCGCTTAGGATGCGCGGATCCCGCCGATAAAAAATCAAAGCGCGGTCTCCCGCGCTCGTTGTTAATTGGCCCCGGGTGGCCCAAGTCCCGGGGGCATGCGGGGTTTATTTAAATAATGCTGGGGGCCTCTAAGGGCCCCCAAGCCCGGGGACCGCCACCCCCGGGGCTTTCAATTTAAAATGGTGCGGGAGGGCACTCGGCCCTCCCGCAGCCCCGGGGACCACCACCTCCCGGGGCTTCTTTTTTAAAAAAACATTTCCTGTGTGGGGGGCTCGAGCCTCCCCACACGCCCGGAGACCGCCACCTCCCGGGGCACTAATAATGTAAATGCGGGGTCCGTAACGGACCCCGAGCCCCGAGGACCACCACCTCCCGGGGCTTTAAAGACATGGGAGGGGCCGCGCGGCCCTCTCCTGGAGCCTGTGATGGCCCTGGGGACCACCACCCCCGGGCCGGCTCCTGCAGTGTCCCGGGGTGCCTACCACCGGGACACTGCTGTTTGCAATGGCAGGGACGGGAGCCTCGCGGCTCCCGTCCTGCCATTGCAAACTTGCTTGCTTCATTGAAGCGAGAGCAGGAAACCTGCTCTCGCTTCAATGAAGCAAAGCAGATTGCTTTCCATAAGGGGAGCTGCATGTCAGCAGCTCCCCTTATGAAAAGCAATGCCGGCTCCCGCAGGACGCGGGAGCCGGCGGGACCGTGCGGGGATTGGGGACCCCCACGGTCCCCAACGTGTGGCCAGGCCCTGGGGGATGGGGTCCCCAGGGCCATTAATGGCCCGGGAGGGGGGCCACGCAGCCCCCCTCCCAAAAAAAGGAATTAAAAAAAAAAGGACGCAAAGGCCGGCCCCGGGGATGGGGTCCCCGGGGCCTTTAATGGCCTGAGGAGGGGGCCACGCAGCCCCCTCCAAATATTTATTTTATTAAAAAAAGAGGGCATGCCCCGGGGATGGGGTCCCCGGGCAAATACAGGCCCAGGAAGCGGGGCCACGTGGCCCCCTTCCCGTTTTAAAATAAATAAATAAAAGAACAGCCTCAGGCCCCGGGGGATGGGGTCCCCGGGGACAAAAGTGGATGAGGGAAGGGGGGCCACACAGCCCCCCTCCCATAAAAAAAAGAAAGCAAAAAAACGGCATTGTGCCGGAGGCCCCGCCCCCTCCCTGCAGCACTCTGCAAACGCGCCCCCTGGGGCGTTGTAAGAAGGGGAAGTAATTCCCCTTGAATACTGGGGGTCCCTGGGGGCCAACTAGCCCACCAGGAACCTCCAGTATGCGCCAGGGAGCTCCGTTGCAGAGAGGTGTTCAGAGGCCACGGCCCTTTTTACACCTCTCTGCAACGCAGCTCTGTGGTGCTTTTTGGAGGTACATGGTGGGCTAGTTGGACTCCAGGGACCCTCAGGATTCAAGGGGACTTAATCCCCCAACTTAAAACGCGCCACGGAGCGCGTTTGCACAGTGGTAAATGGAGGGGGCGGGGCTTCAGGTGACATGTGTGCAAACAGGCCCCATGGGGCGTTTTAAGATGGGGAATTAAATCTCCTTCAATCCTGAGGGTCCCTGGGAGCCAACTAGCCCACCAGGTACCTCCAGTAAGCGCCACGGAGCTGCAGAGTGTTGTAAAAAGGGGCGTGGCCTCTGAACACCTCTCTGCAACGCAGCTCTCTGGCGCATACTGGAGGTATCTAGTGGGCTAGTTGGCCCCTAGGGACCCTCGGGATTGAGGAGGAATTAATTCTCCAACTTAAAACGCGCAACAGGGCGTGTTTGCAGACATGTCACCTCAGGCCCCACCCCCTTCCTTCACCATTGTGCAAATATTCCTCTAAAATCAGCCGAACTACGAATTCCGATTTACTCGCCTGTTATCAGGAGAGACCTCAGTGCTGCATCTTTGAGCCCAGTACTGATCCTGAAAAGTAATTTTAACCGTACTTACCAGTAACTTGTATTTCCTTCCATAGGATATCATTGACTGCTTTTTGCTGAAAAAGTTTCTAAGTGTCGATTTTTGAAACATACAAATATTCCTCTAAAATCAGCAGAACTACGAATTCCGATTTACTCACCTGTTATCAGGAGAGACTTCAGTGCTGCATCTTTGAGCCCAGTACTGATCCTGAAAAGTAATTTTAACCGTACTTACCAGTAACTTGACTTTCTTTCCATAGGATATCATTGACTGGTTTCACTTGGAAATTCTTCTAAGTGTGGAGTTTTGGAACTTTATAATATTCCTCTAAAATCAGCCGAACTACGAATTCCGATTTACTCACCTGTTATCAGGAGAGACCTCAGTGCTGCATCTTTGAGCCCAGTACAGACCCTGAAAAGTAATTCTAACCGTATTTACCAGTAACTTGTATTTCCTTCCATAGGAATCCATTGTCTGGTTTTCAGCAGAAAAGTTTCAAAGTGTCGATTTTCACAAACTACAAATATTCCTTAAAAATCGCCTGTATGACTTAAACGCATTCTTTCAACTGTTTATAGGAGATGCACCAGTGCTGGATCCAGGATCCCCACTGAGTAAGAAAAAGTAACGATAACACTACTTACCTGCTAAGTGAATTTCCTACCATAGGATAACATTGGTGATTCTATGTGAAAAAGCTTCTGTGTCAACTTTTAAAATTCAATAATATTCCTTAAAAATCACTACTGTAACCAAAACGCTTTTACTCAACTGTTTACAGGACATGTCGCAGGACTGAATCTAGGATCCAGTCCTGTGGTTAGAAAAGTAATCCATAAAGTAACTAATTGCATTTAACTAGAAATTCGCATTGAGCTCAATGTTGCATTGTGTTTGAAATTGTGTTGCCCATTGCAACAACTGTAACTACTGTACTTAAAAGTCTGTTGCCTATTTGCAAAGTATTTAAACTAAAGTAATTCATTCTGAGAAAGTATATTTTGTAATGTAATGTATAATGTAATTACAATGTAATTTAAAAAATAAAATATCTAAAAATAAATAGTTTAAAAAAATGTAGTAAATCAGTATCAAAAAAATAAATATAACAATTAATACATTTAAAAATTGTCATTTACAAAACCTTTGAAATTCACTGATAAAAACCATAGGTTTCAGACATGTTATAGTTAGGAATTAACATTTACAAAACCTTTGAAATTCACTGAAAAAACCATAGGTTTCAGGCACGTTATAGTTAGAAATTAGCATTTAAAAAACCTTAGAAATTCACTGAAAAAACCATAGGTTTCAGGGGCGTTATAGTTAGTTGGACATTTCACTCGTACAAAACCATAGAAATTCCCCGTTATAGTTAGTTCAGCTAACTATAACTCGCGCCCGCAATGCACTGCTGATGACGTCACATATTACATCACTCATGACATGGTCAGTGACATCACTGATGACATCACTGATGACATCTCAAATGACATCACTGATGACATCATCCAGTGACTGTGTGTTTCTGTAAAGTTTAAATATTTTTAATATATATAGGGAAAGGCGTATTGAAGAATGAGTGGGTGTATAAGTGTCTGTATGGATGATTTAGTAGGTGCGTGACTAACTCTATAAGTGAGTGATTAAACGTATCTTACTGAATGCATGGGTTAGTGACTAAACTGGGTGAATGTCTGTATCCGTTTGTCTGTTGCTGTGTAAGTGGCTGCATGGGTTTGTGAATAGCTACATGAGTGTCTATATGAGTTATTGATTGGTTGTCTGAGTATCTGTATGGGTGCCTGAGTATTTGTGTGGGTGGGGTGTGTGCGACTCTGTGCATAGATGTGTGAGTGGGTGATTCACTGGGTGGATGGTTTCAAGAGTGCATCTGTGATAGACTGTATGGGTGGGTAAGTGTGTGTAAGAGTGTGTTAGTGAGTGAATATATGTCCCAGTGGTACATGCATGAGTAACTACATATGTGAAAGGCAGTATATATGTGTGTTGGAGCATATAAATAGCTATAAGCGAGAGTGTGTGATTGTGAGAGTGACTGTATGGATGAGTGTGTGCTTGTATCAGTGATTGTATGAGAGCGTAAGAATGTGCTAGTATTTGTATGAATTACTGAGCTGGTGTGTGTATAACTGTATAGGTGAGTAAATGGCAGTGTGTTTAATTATTTGCATGACTGACTAGGTGTGTGAGTACCTCTATGGATGAGTGGCGGTGTTTGAGTGTCTATATAGGAGTATGAGTGCATATGATAGTCCTGTACTGAGTGACCGTAAGTATGAGTGACTGTACGGGTGAGTGAGTGGATGTGTGTGTAGACCTAAGAATCAGTGAGTGGGTATGTAGTTATTGGTGTTGGAGTGTCTATGGTTTTGCGAATGGCAGTCTGTAATTTAGAGTGGGTGTATCAAAGGTTATATTAGGGTGTGAGGAGGTGCATCAGATTATCACGTGGATGATGTCTTCAGAGATGTCATCAGTGATGTCATTTGAGATGTCATCAGTGATGTCATCAGTGATGTCACTGACCATGTCATGAGTGATGTAATATGTGACGTCATCAGCAGTGCATTGCGGGGGCGCAAGTTATAGTTAGCTGAACTAACTATAACGGGGGAATTTCTATGGTTTTGTACGAGTGAAATGTCCAACTAACTATAACGCCCCTGAAACCTATGGTTTTTTCAGTGAATATATATATATATATATATTTTACCTATTGGCAGTCACCAGTAGGTAGTTATAGTTAGAACCCTGTTTCCATAGTAAAAGCGTTTTTAGTTTTGCCAATATCTTTGGGCCGCTTTACAAATCTTCACGAAATGTTAACAATTTAGCTGTATTCATGTCAGCTGCTGTGTTGAAAGTTTCAGGGTGATCCGTCAAGTGGGGCTGGGAAAAAAGAGGGTTCCCAAAACGTATTTTCCCATAGGGATTTTAAACACGACTACAGCCCGAACCACTGAACGGAATTACACCTAATTTGGCAGAAAGCTAGATGTTGGTCCAGAGAGTGTGCTTTTTGTGATTTGGTGTAAATCTGTTCAGTAGTTTTAGAGATTTTTAAGGTTAAAAAATATAGATATCTGGGGATGCAGATCCTTGCAGTGGACTTGCGGATCCTACTGAAATTTGATTAGCTGCCAACACTTCAACCAGGAAGTGTTGGCAACCATCTTGGGAATCGTCGTAAAGCTGAGCCCCACCAAAAATGTAAAAAAAAGAAGAAAAAAAAGAGGGCAGGGTAGGAATACTTTGACGCCCAGATATGGTAGGGGGGTCACAGAAGGACGAAGTTGGGCGTTAAAAGCATTCTTTTAATTCAATTTTGCTGTGAAGCCATGTATGCATCTGCAAATCCATGAAAAAATTTGAAAAAAAGACATGCAGGCTCCCACGCCGATGGGGCCCACCTCCTAGGGTTTATAAAACTCCAGGGACCACCTCCTCCCCAGGGTATTACTGATAAATTATGCAGGGGGGCCACATGACCCCCCAGCCCCAGGGCCGCCACCTCCCTGGGGCTACTTAGAAAATTAGTGCGGGGGAGGCCTGTACTGCGCCTTCCCCGCTGCCCCAGGAACCACCACCTTGCCAGGGCTGGTTATTTCGCAATGGGGGGCACTTAGGGACCCTGCGGGCCTTGGGGACCACCACCTCCCTGGGGCCAAAATTATTATTTTTTTAAATGGGAAGGCGGCGTGGCCCGCGTCCCGGGCCATTCTTGGTCCTGGGAACCACTGCCTTCCTGGAGCAGGTCCTAGAAGAAGAAAGGAGGGGGGCTGTGCAGCCACCGTTCTGGAGCCATACATGGCCCTGGGGACTGCCACCCACCAGGGCCAGCTCCTGCTATGCCCCGGGGTGCCCACCCCTGGGACATAGCTGTTTGCTATGGCTTTGCTGGAACTTTACCTCTCCCACCAAGCCATAGGAAACTGTGCTCTGATTTCAGCAAGTGAGAGCATTAAGAACTCTCTTGCTTGCTGAAAGCGGAGCACAATTGCTTTTACAGAGAGGGAGCTCCATGTTAGCAGCTCCCTCTCTGTAAAAGAAATGCTGGCTCCTGCAAGAAGCAGGGAGCCGGCAAGGACTGCGGGGGCCTTCAGGCACCCCCCACGGTCCCCATCAGTGACACCCACAATTGAGGCTGGGCCCCAGGTATGGGCTCCCCTTGGGCCGAAAACGGCCCATGAGTGGGGAAACATGGCCCCCCTCCCCTCAATTACTTAAAAAAAAAAGAAAATGCCAGGCCCCGGAGGATGGGGTCCCCGGGGCCAAAATCAGGCCCCATCCTTTTAATTTATGAAGAAAATAGGCTGGGCCCGGGGAGATGGAGTCCCTGGGACCGAAATTGGCCTGCTGGTTTGGGGACGAAGTCCCCTTGGATGCTGAGGGTCCTTGGGGGCCACCAAGCCCTTCTGTTGCCTCCAGTAAGTTCCACAACGAGCGATTGCTGAGAGGACTTTGGACCCACGTCCCCTTTCTTCACCACTCTACAAATGCATCTCCTGGTGCACTGCTGGTTGGGGGATGAAGTCCCCTTGGCTCCAGAGCATCTTTGGGGGCCAACCAGCCCTCCTGTTACCTCCAGTAAGTCCCATACAGCGGAACTGTTGAGAGGTTTTTGGAGGCCACACCCTCTTTTTCCACCACTCTGTAAATACGCCTCCTGGCGCACGGCTGGTTGTGGGATGAAGTCTGTCATAAAGGAAGTTCACTGGACAACAAGATGATAGCAGGTAGGTTTCTTTATTTCGAGACAGCAACAAATAGCAGACCAATTCTCTGCTGGCTTGTCATCAACTGCCCAATCAGGAGAAAGTTCCATACTTAAAACAATGCTGTGGAATCTTACGGCCGTGAGATTCCACCACAGGATAGTCAAAACAAACATGGAGAATTGACAATACATCTCCTTTCTTCTAATGTGAAACATCAAATATATCCACGAAAAACAAGAATAGATACAGTAGGAGAAAATAAGGAAAAACAATGAAGGAGCGAAGTATCGCAAAAACAGCTAAGGTGGCACAAAAGAACAAATCAATTAAAATATGAAAAATTAACAGTAAGATAATAAGTTCAACAAACATAATCTTTCAAGTACTCAGGTGGCCTACGTTCCCTAACCTTTTTCCCATCACCAAATCCCGTTACAACCGTTTTACCACTCTCAACAATAGGGCCAGTAACCATCTCCTGAGTAATACTTTCTCGTCCCTTATCCTCAGTCTGAAAACTGTCACTACATTTAAAATCAACATCTCTCATCAACATGTACCAATTCTTCACCTCATTTTTCCTTTCCGAACACACCCCACCTTTTTGGTATAAGGCTACTCTGCACCGGTTCCAACGTTCACCATTCTCCAAAGACACATGAAAGTCATAGACACGCTTCACCTTAAACGGACCTTTAAACTTGGTCAAACCTCCCATTCCTCTACCCATCTTGATTTTCACCCAATCACCCGCTTCAATCGTTCCTCTGGAAACAACCACTTCCTCTTCCACAGCACAGTTTTTCAACACCCAGTCCTTCAACCATGACGGTACCAATCTGTTAACTGGGATCCTCCCTTTCATCACTTCAAACGGAGATTTCAGAGCGCCATCATGTTTGGTGGTATAGTACACCCACACCATATCCTCGACAGCCCCTTCAACACCCTGACCTGAAACACAAGCCATCTGAATGATAGCTTTAACCAACCTGTTTACGCTGTCCACTAAGCCATTACCCTGTGGATTGTACAACGAGGTGCGATGGTGTCTAATACCATTTTTCCGCAAGAATTCTTCCATGTCATGGGAAATCAACTGTGTACCATTTCTGTAACAAGGACAGAGGGGGCTCCTTCCTCAAGAAATATTTTCCTCAGAATGCGAATAGTAGCACCAGTGGTGATTTCACTCATGAACTGAACTTGCAACCACTTCAAGAAAACATCCACACACACAGTAGCAAATTTCAAATCATTACATATTTCAGATATGAGTCCAATGAAATCAATGCACACTGTGTGCTAAGGCAGCCCCGGATTAGTAATGTGTCTCATGACAGCCTGTGTACCGACTCAAAGTCATTTTTCACCTTCCTTACACACATTACACCTCACTACCCAATCAACAACTTGAATATCCATGCCTTTCCAACAAAATTGTGCTTTAAGATGTCTTTGTGTCAAGCTCTATCCCTAATGACCTTCATGTACCATAGCTACAAGTCTAGGTCTCAGGTTCACTGACGGCACAAATCTCTCGCCCCTCTTCAAAACACTACTACCACACACGGTTAGCTCATCCAACAACTTGGCAAATAGCCGTACAGAAATGGAAGCACAACTCTCCCTCCTTTTCCCAGAAATAATCATACGCATCACCTCTTTGAGAGACTCATCCACATCCATAGCTTGACACCACTCTTCCTTCGTGAATGCACCAGCACCCTCTAATACAACATCCTGTATAGAAGCAACCGCCCCTTCAATTTCATGATCATTCACCACAAGGTCATTCACAAAATGTCAGTCCACAGATAACCTTGACAAACAATCAGCTTGTACGTTTCTCAAACCTTGAATGTGTTCCATCACATAACAATATTCCTGGAGCCTGGCAGCAAGCCTCGCCAACCTTTCAGAGCCCTTACCAGCCCCACCAGGAAGAAGTATCTTAACCAGGGGCTTATGATCTGATCTCAAAATAAAGTGTGCACCCCACAAATATGTTCAAAAATATTCCACACCCCATGGCCACCAACGCTTCTCTTTCAATGACTGAATAATTCCTTTCAGAATCAGTCAATGTGCAGGGCACAAAGGCAACCATTCTCTCACCACCTTTATGCTTCTGCGAGAGCATAGCACCCACATCCGTAGCACTCGCATCAACAGTCACAATTGATTTAAGATCAATATCAAATGGTACTAATATACCAGCTTCACAAATCTCAATCATTATCATTTTAAAACACTCTTCTTGTGATCACACAAAATACTGCCCCTTCCTCAAAAGAACCCTCAACACGTGTGTTTTATCTAAAGTTTTTGGACAAACTTTGCATAATAGTCAAATAGAGGATCTCAATTGATCCTTGTCCAGAGGACTAGGGGCTAATTCTATTGCCTCAACCAATTATTTTTTTGGTTTGGCCCTATCAGCAGATAATGTATAACTCAAATATTCTATTTGTTCTTTGAGAAAACTACATTTTTCTTTTCGCAATGTGAGACCTACATCAGCAATCCTTTGTAGAGCGTGTTTCAAAACAACATTATGTTCTTCAACAGTCTTTCCAAAAACAAGGATATCATCTTGAAAGTAAATAATATTTTCTAATCCTTTGAAAGCTTCTGATATCATCCATTGAAACATGCTCGCTGCCGCTGAAAGTCCAAATGGCATATGACTAAACTGGTCAGTTCCCTCAATGGTAATAAATGCTCTGAGTGGCTTGGACTCATCATGAAGTTTCATCTGATGGTATGCATTCTTCAGTTCCAGTTTGGAAAAAAAAATTCCCCCCTTCAACAACAGAACTAGCTGGTTAATATTAGGTAGAGGATACGTGTCTGCCACTATGTTCTGATTGAGTGACCTCAAATCCACACAAAATCTGAGTCGTCCATCGGATTTCCGTGTGATAACTGCGGGAGAAACCCAACTCGATGTCTCACTTCAACTAGTTCAATAACTCCCCATTGTAACATTGTTATGTTCCATATAGGTACCCTGATATAGGCCCGGGTAACATCATACCCCTTCCCCCAAATTACCTCCCATACACTACACTGTAACAAGCCTTTTAGGATTGAACCTTTACCTAGTTCTAGTCCTGGGTGCAGAAGGAGGGTTTCTCCTAAACAATAGAGTCCTATAACTCCATCAATAGACTCACACAGTATGAATGAATATTCATAAGGGTTCTTAGAAACCAGGCTGGGGCTACACCACCTTCCTCCCCATATCTACGTACACGGTTCATCCCATACATCATCCTCATATCCAACAATGGCTAATACAAGCAACAAGGGACAAAGGAGCCCTAGATACTATCTGTATAAATACAGCACCTCTTGCTAGTGTTAGTTAGAGGGAACCGAGACTTCCAGGCCGACACACTGACCAGAGACGCTGAGGCTCCTGCATGCAGTCACTCCAGCTGACAGTGGTCTGAACAGGCTTGAGGGCTGGGAGGCATACGGGTAGCCATGCGCTATATTAAGAAAGTATTAATAATAATAACATCCCTCGCGGGGTTTCCAACTCGGGACCAAGAAGGGCTCCTACATTCTCACACTTCAGGTAATGGGGTTAGACTGAACCTTAGAGGGATTCTTGGCTTTACACCTACTCACATGCTAGGTACACTCAGGTACATCTAGATAGGCATCGTAGGAGTACGCGCTTTCTTTTATCCTGCATTTTATATTCATGCATTCATTTATGCTTATTGCAAAATGGTAGAACTGTACTATCCATTTATATTTACTGTACTGCTAATCAAATATCTCTGCTACTGTCTAATGGTTGTGGCAGCTCATATATTCTACACAAGAATAACAACTGTTCAATAAACCCTTATTGAAACGCCCAGGCTGTTTATTCTGTGTATCTCTGAGACTGAATAAGTAAGCACGAGTGACTGAGCGAAAAGTAGTACATTGTTTCCACGATCCTGAGGGATCAGGGTTGTCATGTTCTAAGGTTGCCAGAAACTATTCTCTCCCCGATAAGAGGAGACACTAGTGGCACTGTGAGCTAGCTTATGCAAACAGGCTAACATTTCTCGGTAGGGGTGCTCAGAATCAGTCTGCCACCAAGCCCACAGTTTATGTTATCCGAATGCGCAGGTCCTGTATGGGTAATATAGGAACTACACGACATGGTGCCCACAACGTTGGTTAGGTACTTATTTAACAGTAGAATCTGAGTAGTTCAGTCGTGCTATTTCTACGAGACCCCTACTCACAAAACGCCAGAGACGTCTGGAGTGGGTGGGCACAAAACCCTGCCACAGCTGAGTAGGCGAAATATCCTATTTATTGGCTGCTGGTTAATCAAGCTTGAAGGACAGTTTGTTCCTAAAATTGTGCATAACACCTTATCTTAGTTCCCTTGAACAAAGTTCTCCTTTCCAAAATGACTGAGGACGCAACCAGCCCAGATAACCCGGTGGTGGCTAGACGCCTCTCAGTAGGAGATGAAGAGGTGGATGGAATTCTCATTGCACCTAAATTCAGACGTACTATCACCCTGAAACTACTGGAATATGGTTTAGCACCTAGGGGTGACTTAGTAGCCTTTGTAATTGAGGCACACAAATCAAACAAAACAGAGGTATTCTATTCATGGGTTACATTCCCAGAAGTAGATGCAAGAACACAGACATTTCACTACTATACAGAAGGAGATGCACCAGTGGAATATGGTCCTTGCGAGGACATAGAGGTTCCACTCACGTACCAGGAACACCTATACTGGTTTAAAGGCGCCCTACCCCATATAAGACACAGAGTAAGATTAGGCCCGCTTGGAGGAGACGGGGCAACATGGCCGATATTAGCGGCATTCACACCACATCCTGACATTGAAACAATGCCACAGCCAGACTTACTCTTACAACACAAAGATTTAATTAAAATCTATAGAAACATGACACAATTCATCATGAGGACTTTCACAGTCCAACCAGCATCAGTTGTAACAAATGGAACTCAATCTCAGGGAACAGCAACTAAAATCACACCACAAACAGTACACGCAGTAATGGGCAAGATGCCCACGAAAAGTGAACAAATGCCATTCTGGGTAGCTCAGAAAATAACTCAGCTCGAGGCAGTATTCCCAAATACTCCTCCGTTTGAAAAACACAGAATGCTAACAATCTGCTTGCCAATGGGGATAACACCACAAGTAGAAGATTGCACCTCTTTGGGTACAGTCTTTGCTGCCATATATACCAGAACACATTGTATTCCTTCATTAGCGGTGATACCAGATGTATTAAGACAAATACAAAATGAGTACGGAGCAGAGCCTGCTCTGAACTTAGGGATGAAGTTACTAAATAACTACGACCAGGTATCAGCCACAATACTAGCTAATATTAAAGGGGAAGCAGCTTCAGTGGCAATCCGCCAACGCCTAAGGGAGTTCAGTCCGTTAAATCAACAACACGAACTGCCCAAAATAATAGAAACTGCGTATGCAGAATTAGGCAGAGACAGTTTGGGTGGGAAAGCTTTAAAACCCCAACTGATGGGCAGTCCTGAAAAGGACAATTGCAAGCAGACACCTGCATCTTCTAAAACGAAGTGGGTTAATAAAAAACAACAAAACTTTTCAGAAAAGAGATCTCAAACCTGAGGTAGATCTCCACAGGAGCCCTCTGAAAAGAGGTATAATCTCAGGAATAGGGATAACATTAGGAAACCTGACAGGTATCAGGATACTGATACACGTTCCTCTCGTTCCTTTCAGGGCTCGGCAAAAAACTCCGAGAGAGAAGGACGGTCAGAACATAAAGAGGAGCGTACAAAGTCCAGATACAAGCAGCACGCTCAAGACTACACTTCTAAAAAAGAAGAAAAGCAAAAATCAAAACCTCAGTTTAAGAAAAAGAAAGTTGCAGGCCTGAAGATCAGACATGCCCAGAATTCTGAGGACGCAGCTTCTGAACGGGGAATGGGCTCTGACGATGCTAGACAGTGCAGCAGAAATTTCAATGGCTCGCCAGAACCTGATGGAATTTCTGGTGACAGCGGACTTGAATGATTACATCACGGTGGAAACACCAGATACAAGGGTGAGGGTCCCACATAAGTTACATGAGATAACACTCCAAATGAAGGGGGACAAGCCCAGGAAAGTTAAAGGTCTCTTTTGGGAAAACCTGTCATCTGGTTATGACATCCTATTAGCTGAACAAGATTGGCTGCCAGGATTCGTTATGGAGTGCCCTAGGGGAGAAAATGTAATTTTTCCATCATTCTCCGACCTCGTTCCCATACATCTTAAACATGCATATGCACAGGAGTGGACGGTTGCCCTAGCTCCAGCACTATACAAAAATCATGCCTGTTGGGATGAGGATTCAACCCACCACGTGATCCCGTTAAAAGTTTCACCAAATGCTCAAAGGCAATATTCAATAAAGCATGAAGCTAAAAAACAGGTCAGGGAGATATTAGATCAACTTGAATACCAAGGGGTGATTGAAACATGCACCTCACCAATGAACAATCCTTTGTTTCCTGTCATGAAACCTGACAATACATATCGTCTAATTTTGGATTACAGACATTTAAACACTTGCACAAAGACATTCGCAGTCCAAAACGCACATAGTGCCGCATTAATGAATAACATTGTGCGGAAAAAATACAAAACAACACTGGATATCTCAAATGGATTTTTCTGCCAAAATATAGCGCCTGAAAGCAGGTATTTGACCGCATTCTCTGCGTTGGGGTTTCAACGACAATTTTGTCCCCTCCCCCAGGGGTATAGGAACAGCCCGGGGGTATTTTCAGCAAGAGTAACTGAGTTACTCCAAAATTTTGATGAAGAAGCATTGTCCTATGTGGATGATATTTATCTGACGGACGATGACTTAAAGAGGCACTTGACCAGGGTGAGTACCATTATTATGGGTTTCGCCTCTGAGGGCTACAAATTTCATTTTAAAAAATCAAAATCGCCCACCTCAGTGTCCTGTTTTTAGGATATGAGCTCTCAAGTGAGGGGAAAAGTCTGGCAGCTAACTTTTTAGAAAAGTGTGCGCTACTCCAGCCCCTAAGATCATTAAAAAATCTACAATCAATACTGGGATTCCTAAATTTCGGCAGAACATACATTTTAGATTACGCAGAAAAAGTAAAACCTTTCTACGACTTAATCAAACCTGACTTTTCAGTCAGACATTGGACACAAGAACACTCAAACATCCTATGTTCACTACAAGAAGACATGATAGCTTCCAAACACTTACAGACACGCGTAAATGTACGGAACTTAGTGATCCGAGTAATAGCCGGTCAAAGCGGGTACACTTACTTAACCTTCAATGAAGGCGAAACGGTACCAATCGCATACAAATCACACCTGTACACAAACGCAGAAATTCGTTTCACTTCAACAGAAAAAATCCTGACAGCAGTTCAGACCGCTGTAGCAAGTGAAAGAGCCCTGGCTCAGGGGAAACGCATAATAGTCTTAACCCCAGTACCAGCTTTAGAAGCTGTTAGAAAGACAAGCATTCCAAATGCAAAAGCCTTACATCCAAGATGGATACAATGGGCTAATTCTCTTACTGCAATGGATGTCGAATACAGATTTGATCCAAGTCTAAAAACACAAGCATTCCTGCAATACGAACAAGAATATCCTCTACCAAATGAGATTTTGCCTCTCGACCAGTATGAATATATTATTTACACTGACGGATCTGCTCAACCGGCCATAGGGAGTAAGCAAAAATACAGCACAGCATGTGCTATCGTTAAAGGTCGCATGCGAGATGGAAAATTCCATCCGAGTTGCACAAAAACGCAATCTCTAGGAGACTGCACGGCTCAGTTGGCAGAGTTAAAAGCACTGATACTGGCACTTGTAAATACGGATCACGAATTCCCCACACTAATTGTGTGTGATTCCTTTTACTGTGTACAGTCATACAATGAATATTTACATCATTGGGAACTAAACGGGTTTAAAGATGCAAAAGGTGGCACAATTAAGCATAAAATGCTATGGGAACAGGTAGTGGAGTTGAAAAACGAACAACCAAGGGCTCACGTGATCCATACACTGAGTCATCAACGTGATGGTGTTCACGTTGAAGGGTATTCATTGGCTGATGAAGCCGCAAAGGGGGCTGTACGAACGGCTTCCGTAGCTGCAATCACTCATTCTAAAACGAGAATAGACGGTGAGATTATGGTGGATGATATTGCTTCAAGCAAAAACAGCGGTGCAGTACCAAAGAAATTTCCACTCAAATACTCCTACAAGTTAGATGCAAACAACTTTCCATATGCTCAGATTCCTGGAGTGGGGGGCAGAGTAATAGCAAATATGGATCGTAGGCAAGGTTTAATATTAGCAGCACACGAGGGTTTGGGCTCTGCGCATACAGGCGTTACAGCGACTATTTCATTGCTGAAACAGTGCTATTGGTGGCCAGGTCTAACAACACAAACTAAAGTCTATGTCTTGAAATGTGACATCTGCCAGCAGATGAAGGGCTCCACCATAAAATGCCTGGCACAGACACCCACTACTGATATCTGACAAACCTCTCGCATGTGTGTATCTGGACCACTGCGGCCCCTTACAATCTGATGGGGCTTACAAGTATATCATGGTTGCAGTGGATTCCTGCTCGATTCCTATGGGTCTGGCCTCAGCGCTCGGCTGACGCTCGAACTGTTATCAAAGATTTGCGAGTCTTTATAGGGACATACGCAGTTGGCACGTTACATTCTGACCGTGGCCCGGCGTTTAGCTCTCGGGCTTACAAAGAGGCCATTGAAAGTATGGGCATAGCATTGCAGTACTCCTCTCCGTACCATCCTGAGGGAAATTTGGTTGTGGAGAGGAAGAACCGGGACTTAAAGCAATCTTTAACAGCTAGGGTATTAGGCAAGGGCGGTAGTTGGGTCAATCACCTATATGGGGTACAACGGGCACTTAATAACCAGCCAAGAAGTTCTCTAGGGGGTGTCACTCCATATGAGGTCCTATTTGGGACAAGAATGTGGGTACCTGATCTTGATTGTGAAGGTACAGTGGCGGATGAGAAACCATTTGATATCCATGATCGTTTGGCTGTTTTACAGGATCTCAATAAATCCAGGACACAACAAAGTAACGTGCTCCAGAAACAGACTGCCACTGGAGAAGTCAAGGCAGTTACGGCAAGACCTGTCTGGATCCCAAAAGTCGGGGATCTGGTCAGAGAGAAAATAGCAGACAAGAAAGAATTTGGACCCTCCTACAGAAAGCCTCTACCTGTCCTAGCAGTTCAAGGAACAAGAACTGGACTTTTGCCGTCTCTTGCCGGGAAAAAGGAGAAAAGATTTGTCTCAATCGACTTAATCAAACCACACTATGTGGCCGATACTGAACAGTAGGCCTCGTGGACTCCACAGTAGCAGACGCCCTCCTCTCGCTACAATCCAGGAAGTTCAAACAGAAAGACTCATCACGTTTGAAGAGCCACCTGTACGGAATGAAGGACTATGCAACAATGCTATGGAACTCGTTCCTCTTGAACCAGAAGTTCATCTTCAAAATGAAACTCAAAATAACAACCAGGATGCAATAAGACTAAATACGGATGTTTACATCAACATGCCTCGACGAGAGCAAAATGTGATTTTAACAAATCCCGATGCAATTCCTACAATTGATCGAACTGCTTCTGGCTATTTCATGAACTTTGATACGTTTTCTTTGGATCCAAGTGAACCGGAAACGACGCCAGCCCAAAAATCACGCAACCAGCAAGTTAAAGACTTTATACACTGTCTCAAAAAGACTTACCTGGTATTGCCTTGGTTAGAACTCTGGGAAATTACTGGGATTCTATTTTTTCTTTTCTGGCTAGGCTTAATTATAACTTTTAGCATGCTTATTAATGACGATACCTTCAACAAAGCTCCGCAGCCCAAAAAGTTCATTTGAATCTGAAGCCACATCAGTCCTCACATCATGAACAAAGAGACTTGTCATCAGTGAACATTACAGCAGTTCCCATACCGGACGGTATAGTTTGGGACAAGGTTGATTTCGAAATATTCGGTCCTACTGAACTTTTAAAAATTTCTCATGTATTTAAAATTTAATTAAGTGATATCATTAGCTCCAGTACATTTCTTGATGATTGGGACTCTGAAACTATTAATAACATGTTGTCTGATTTAGAGAAAACTGCCGCATTTCCGAACAATGAAATGTTAGAAGGTAATTCAAACTATGACACTTTGTACTGTTATCAACATTATGGTCATCATGTCCTGCACAAATCTATTTCACTCAGAAATGTTTTTAAGTACCACCAGTGGGAGCATTGCCCTACACCACCTAAAGGTAGTTCGCAAACATTGGCACAGAAATTTTCATATTTTTCAGGGTTTAACACCACTGACCCGACCTCATTTTATTATAAGGTTACACCGACATCAGCACTGAAAATTATGTTGACTAACACCAAACAGATATACTCTGCTTCCTTTATTGCCCAATTTTCTGAACAAGGGTTTGACCTATGGAAGGACACAATAGACTTAAAATCAGTCTGGGGTTGTAGAGACTGGCAAGTCC
This sequence comes from Calotriton arnoldi, assembly GCA_963921515.1. Lineage (NCBI taxonomy): Eukaryota > Metazoa > Chordata > Amphibia > Caudata > Salamandridae > Calotriton > Calotriton arnoldi. The sequence goes on from CAWUFW010019948.1 coordinate 139,279, forward strand.
AGGGAACAGAAGCGCTATTTAGAGCATGCCTCATTCCACAGCAGATAATATTTTTAAATGACACTGTGCAACAGACATCCTGTCTTGGATTAGCCAAGAACACACCTCGGTTACCGACACCATCAGAAGGGTGGCAAAATTCGACTTTACAGGAAGGGGCGACAGTAGATGACATTCTAAAGTACAATAGATCAGACCCTGATTGGAAAGAATGGTTGGTTTGGCCCTTAGACACGAACGAATGTCAGAAACGATTCTTGGGTATTACCGAAGGGTACAGTATCCATAGGCCAGACCCACGCTATGTACAAAGAGAACACCCAGGGGTAGTGACATCCTAGTGTTGGGAAGTTGTGCCTTGATTGGCTAGAAACCTCAACACTCACAGAAGTGAAACAGCACTTATCCTTACTCTCAAAAGACATGGATCTTAGGGATTTTTTTACAAGGTCCCAGGAAACCCCGTCAAAAGCGTTTCATATATGCCGGCATTTATGCTGCCTATAATGAAAATTGGAAAATATCACAACAAGAGGCAGCAGAGAGAATACGGGAAATAGACCGTATTAACTTGGAGAAAGCGCTAGCTGTGGTAGACAATGGGTTAACAACTTTGACCTCCAGGATATATTCTTTAGGCAACATTGTGTCTTCTGCGATAGACATACTAGAACAAGATTTGGCCATATTACAACACGGGCAATCTCAGTTATGTTATATTATGTTACTAAGCTGGACGCTGCAATCTTTGCGGGCAGGCTATGTGCCTTGGCGTTTTATCAACAGTACGTCTCTGTTTTCTGAATATAATCTAACAGATAAACAGGTTGAAATGGCACAAAGAGGAGCAAAATATACAATGCTGCGTATTGAAAAACTGGATAGACTACCATTTACAGTGGCGGAATCACCATCAACAGAATGGCTAATCCATGTCCACATAACTCTACCGGTCACTACTTTTCAGTTTCAATATTGCCTTGAGCAAAGGCAGGCAGGCAGATATAAAAACATGGGTGAGGAATACATTAAGGAATCCTGGAAATTACCATATAGATTTCGATGCCGGAGTGGGGATTGAGAAGTGTTTCTAAGTGGTACAAACTGCAAGAACGCTTTAAGCGGTTCTCTCATGTGCCAAGACATCTCACTGCACGGAGCATGTAATGGTTCGGTAGCGAATTTGTCTTGCCACATGAAAGGGACTCCAGCTGCCGTGATTACACCGGTATTCTAGCTGCTCTCGAATGGTAGTTACTTGATGCTGAACGATCAAGGCTGCTGTGGGATGCTTCCGGGCATTGCCTATCTGGTCACTGTGAACTCCAGGGTAACTTGCTGTATGCAAGTATTGTTTCCCCCAACAAATACAGTCAGGGGGCACCGTTATGGCCTTCATTGAATGTTTCCTTTATACAGTTTGATACTTTGAGCAGACTGAAAGCCATGCTTTTACAGCAAACCGCACCCTTAACCTCCGCTCGAGAGACCTTTGATCTTCAAATCGCAAGGACCTCTACTGAGATACAGGCACTTATATGTACAAACTGCCCCATCCATTTTGCAGAAATGGTGGGTCGTATCTTTAATATGTCTGATACGGGTGGTATTGTACACCTATTTAAGACCACAGGGTCAGGATTTATAAGCACCTTTCAGACAATCCTCAGAGTTATTCCAAATTTTATACCCTCCGTATTGGGAAGCGTTTTTGGAGGTCTTCCGCTGATCCTGCTTTCTATCGCAGGAATCCTGATTGTCATTTTTCTGCTCCGCAATGGATGGCCCAATCACCAACGAGATGGCAAAAGCACTCCTGGAGCGCAAGTACAGTGAGCGCATGGTACAACATCTGGGCACACCTCGCCTAAGGGAACTAAGCGCCTTTTGGTTCCTATCGTTTAGACCAGTCTGGATGGACTGCATCTTACCTGTTCTTCGATGCCTGTTTTGCGGTGACGAATGCGTGTTTGACCTCTGTCTGACACTTGCAACGGACACGCCTGCAGACTTGAATACCTGGCTGGAACCCCTGAGGGCCCATGCTCGGCAATGTCCCCAGCGTATTCCCATCTTGATGGCTGCATTCCTTGAGAATACGCAGGTGCCTTTTACAACTGGGTTGAACATCAGCTCCACCACTAGCAGCACTAGCACCCAGGTATCGACCACAGCACCGGCTGCCTCTACACCAGCTATTGGCAGTACTGAATATCATCTGTGCTCCATTGATGTACTCTGCGAGGAGTTACAAGGACCGTCCCTTGCAGCAGCAAACAACGACGATGTTGCGTCTCCCAGCCAGGACACTTAATCTAAAATTGGCTCATCGTGTGCTGGGAAAGAATTCAGTTTGTTCTTTTTCTCCAAAACTCAAATAAATTTGGAACATTTCCTTTAAAATTGACACTTTCGCTGAAAACCATGGCCTCCTGACGCTTATAGTGGTTTGACTTATATAAACAAACTCAATTAGGACTTCGGCTTAAGTAGCAATTCCAAGAAATGATTTTTCAAAAAACATTTCTCTTCCCCCTGAGACTGTTTTTAAAACTGATTTTAAGACAATGTTTTACAACACTCTATGATGGTGGTTTTAATGGTTTTAATGCGCTACTACCTAATAGTGGAAATGGTTTGCCAGCATTTTTATCATTGTTGACTGTTCGGAAGAGGAGTGGGTGGTATGTTCCATATAGGTACCCTAATATAGGCCCGGGTAACATCATACCCCTTCACCTACATTACCTCCCCTATACTACACTGTAACAAGCCTTTTAGGATTGAACCTTTACCTAGTTCTAGTCCTGGGTGCAGAAGGAGGGTTTTTCCTAAACAAGAGTCCTATAACTCCATCAATAGACTCACACAGTATGAATGAATATTCATAAGGGTTCTTAGAAACCAGGCTGGGGCTACACCACCTTCCTCCCCATATCTACGTACACGGTTCATCCCATACGTCATCCTCAAATCCAACAATGGCTAATACAAGCAACAAGGGACAAAGGAGCCCTAGATACTTTCTGTATAAATACAGCACCTCTTGCTAGTGTTAGTTAGAGGGAACTGAGACTTCCAGGCAGACACACTGACCAGAGACGCTGAGGCTCCTGCATGCAGTCGCTCCAGCTGACAGTGGTCTGAACATCCCTCGCGGGGTGTCCAACTTGGGACCAAGAAGGGCTCCTACATTCTCACACTTCAGGTAATTGGGTTAGACTAAACCTTAGAGGGATTCTTGGCTTTACACCTACTCACATGCTAGGTACACTCAGGTACATCTAGATAGGCACTGTAGGAGTACGCGCTTTCTTTTATCCTGCATTTTATATTCATGCATTCATTTATGCTTATTGCAAAATGGTACTATCCATTTATATTTACTGTACTGCTAATCATATATCTCTGCTACTGTCTAATGGTTGTTGCAGCTCATATATTCTACACAAGAATAACAACTGTTCAATAAACCCTTATTGAAACACCCAGGCTGTTTATTCTGTGTATCTCTGAGACTGAATAAGTAATCACGAGTGACTGAGCGAAAGGTAGTACATTGTTTCCACGATCCTGAGGGATCAGGGTTGTCATGTTCTAAGGTTGCCAGAAACTATTCTCTCCCCGATAAGAGGAGACACTAGTGGCACTGTGACCTAGCTTATGCAAATCAATCAGGGGTTTGTTAAAGCGCGACTACTCACCCGTAAGGTGGGGGTGCTCAGAATCAGTCTGCCACCAAGCCCACAGTTTATGTTATCCGAACGCGCAGGTCCTGTATGGGTAATAATATAGGAACTACACGACAACATCTCCAGAATCAATTTTTTTACCTCGTCATGAACCACTAAAAGAACCCTCCTAAGTTTATGTTGGAAAGGAATAGCACCTTTCTTCAGAACTATCTTGTGAGCGTACCCCTCCAACAAGCCCAATTTGTCATCAAAGGCCCTCCTAACAGAGTAAAGTATATCCTCAATAGATTCATCGTCCATCTCCATCACCTGAGAGGGAGCTCTTGGGTCAACAATAATATGCAAATCATATTGATGAACCCAATCTAAAATTGGTGGGCCATGTTCTGCTACATAAACTTTACCGTGCATACTCCTTCCCTCAAACGCAATGTGTGCATCCATAACCCCACAATTTCGATGGTTTCCCCCTGGTAACCTCCAGGGAAATATCCTTGGGTTGAAGAACACAACCCACCCACAATTGTTCAAATATGGCTCTAGAAATTATTGTGTACATAAACCCTGTATCCACCATGAGCTGCACTTCACACCCATTGACTTTGCTTTAGGTTGGTTCCTTCTCTTCCCCTCCTGTATAACTTCTTCATCATCACCCACCATAAGAATCCTGTCGCACGATTCTGTGTAACATACACCACCCTCTGAAACCAAAGCTACTTTGTTGCGGCTAAGTATTCTGCACATCCGTGCAAAATGGCCAGTGTGACCACACTTTCTACACTCTTTATTATTTGCAAAACAAAATTTAGAATCCGAAGAATGTGCATTGCTGCCACAACGACTACACCCTCTGTTAGGTTGTTTAACAAGACCAAAGCTTTTGTTGAATCTATTACTGGTCTTTGATACCGATACAGAGTCTACCGGTTTACTTACAGCCCCAACCTCAGATATTTCACATTCTTGTTTCTTTTTTTTCTAACTCACGCATACATATGGCTGACTGCTCCAACACTTTAGCTATGTCTATGGCATGCCTCAATGTGGGATTCTTTGCTGCCCACAGCCGTTCCTGTATTTTCTTTTCTCTGCACTGAACTATTAACTGATCTCTGATCAGTTCTTCCGCCATATCTCCAAACTTACACTTGTTGAGAGTTCACTCAACCTAGAAACAAATTATTCAATAGATTTATCGACTCTTTGAGGTTGGGTATAAAACTTATATCTAGACATCACCAAGTTTTCCTCTTTAGCGAATCTATTTTTCAATCTATGTTTTGCTTCCTCAGATACATCCAAAATTGGTTGACCAGCCAGTTCAGTAGCTTGTGGTAAATAACGAAAAACTCTCTGGCCTTTATTTCCCAAAACAACAATAATGCTCTTTTCCTGGCTGCATGGAAATATTGTCCATCTAGAGCTTCTAAATAGTTATCAAACATCAAACTCCAATCATCCCATGGGACTGGTGGAGATCCTGGATGCACTAAAAAATACGGTGGAGGTGTCACAGAAACATGTGACATTGGTATACTAGGTACATTTACACTAAGTGGGCTCTCTGAGGCTTCGCCCATGACTCAAATAAATATAAAATAGTATGGTAGAAGTGTAAAAATTATGATGCACCCAAAAACAGCAGAAGACACCAAGAGGGAGTGCACACCAAAAATATCTGTTGCTAGTCCACGAGGTGCACGCATCACTGAATGTTTCGTAAAACCAGAGGTATGCGCTTTCAAACACAAGGTGTGCGTATCACCGAGAATTTTCTGATAAATACCAGGTGTGCACACCACCGAGAACACCACAAATCACCTGAAGAATGATGTTGTTCCTGCTCAAATAACTCGAAGCACATCCGCTTGCTGGCTAACTGCACCGCTGCTCAGCAATATCTTCAATATGGTGGCAAGTCAGCACCTTACGTCAACACAAGACTAGACTGTGCTGACTCCCACTGCACTCAACCAGGAAATGGCCATCATCAGGTACTACATCGCACTCTGATGGACAAGTTACCCTTATGGATCCAGCACCACCCACACTCTCTTTAGTCAGCTTTGCTTAGTGCCGGATAATTCTCAGGAGAGACTCTTGTCATTCAGGATTCTCCAAACCTTGCGCAGGTTCGTTATTGGCTCTGCATATCAGCAGTAATATTCGCTTTCACTAGTTACTGGTACAGTTGATGTTGTCCACGCGTCGCTGGCCAGCTCGTCACCAACAAATTTCGTAAAGGAAGTTTGCGGGACAGCAAGATGATAGCAGGTTAGTTTCTTTATTTCGATATAGCAACAAATAGCAGACCGATTCACTGCTGGCCAGTCATCAACTGCCCACTCAGGAATGCTCCACACTTAAAGCAATGCTGTGGATTCTCACAGCCATGATATTCCACCACAGGATAGTCGAAACAAACATGGAGAAATTACAACACAGTCCCCTTGGATGCTGAGGGTCTTTGGAGGCCAACAAGCCCTCCTATTACCTTTAGTAAGTCCCACACAGCGTGATTGCTGAGAGGACTTCGGAGGCCACGCCCCCTTTCTCTACCACTCTGCAAACGTAACTCGTGGCACACTGCTGGTTGGGGGATGAAGTCCCCTTGGCTCTAGTGTGTCCTTGGGGGCCACTCACTCTCTAATACAGTCACTCACACACCAACTCACTTAACCAAACACCCACTCAAAGAGCCACTCACTCACCCATACAGCCACTTACACACCCAGTCACTCACTCATACAGCCATTCAGACACCCACTCACCAATACAGTCTCTACACATCCAGTTAACTACCTGTAGAGCCACTCATACCACTACTCACTCACCCTTACAACCACTGACACACCCAATCACTCACCAATACAGCTATTCACATAGCATCTCACTCACCCACACAGCTACTCACACACCCCCTTATATACCCATAAAGCAACTCACACACCCATACACACAAAGGTACATACAGTCACACAGCTGCTCACATATTATATATGAGAAGTAGTATCACTTAGTAGTAGTGCACCTGGTATAATAATTTTACTTTTGTAGTGGGTTAGTATATATGTTTAACACCCATAACCTCTTAAAAACACTTACACTCACTTGATGTCATCAGTGATGTCACCAGTGATGTCATTTGAGTTGTCATCAGTGATGTCACTGACCATGTCATGAGTGATGTAATATGTGAGGTCATAAGCAGTGTTTTGCTGGGGTGTATGTTATAGTTAGCTCAGGTACCTATAACTGCTGAATTTCACTGTTTTTTTATGAGTGAAATCTGAGCCTAACTATAACGTCCCTGTAACCTTTGGTCTTTTCAGTCAATTTATATATTTAATTTTATATATATATATATATATATATCACAGCTCCCAGAGTCCACCCTCAGGCAATATTTGCACTCTTCTAGACGGGTGCAGCAAGTATGGCGGTGGATCCATACAAACTATCACTGCTCCAGTTCCATAAAAGAAACACGCTGCACTCACGGGACCCCATCGAAGATGCTTTTATTAACAAGAAACGCGTTTTCGGCGTGCTGCCTTCATCAGCTTGTTTTTTAAAAAAGGGTGCGCAATCTGTCATGATATCATTTTTAAACAGGTAAGTTTGATTTGATTGGATATGGCAAATCAACAACAAAAGAGGACTGATTCTCCGGAACCAATATCCTATCCCCGTGTTGCACTTTGGGATTTAGAGTCCGGTAAAATGTAGGGGGGATATTAAATTAAACCTCTCCCGCCTTCATGGCTCCAATATGTTATAGTCCATCAATCCTCTGTATGGGCATGTTCCCCACATACATGATTCTTGCATCATGTTGGTAGATATCTACCGTCCTCTTTCGTGCACCGCATATTTTGAAAGCCATACCACATATGCGCCATGAGTCACATCTCCTCCAGGGGCCCCTTGTCCGACCACGGATATATATATTCCCAATATTTACACCATACTCCAAGAAGAAATCTGCACACGAGACGCAAGTACTTCTTTTATTTTATTGGCAAGCCTCTCAGCAACTTGAGTTCAGGACGCGTTTCAGCTGTCTCTGCAGCCTTTCTCAACTGCTGGGAGTGCCAGTATAAATGCATGTCTCTAATGTTTGCACGTGAGTCAATTAGACCGAAATAGTAAAAATACTTTGTTTCTCAGCACCAAATTCAATTTGTTTAAATCTATGAACAGTGTCTCTTTAAATTCATAGACCAGTGTCTGTCTTTAAGGTGCGAGAAAAATAACATCCACTGTGCAAAATATGCCATTTTATAAAAAATAAACCAGCATTCCTTGTCAAGTTGCTGCTGTTATGATTCTTTTAAAATCGTTATCAGTCTCACCAAATCGCTGTTACTGCCTTGCGCCTCATCACTAGGCAGCTGCCTTCTGTGGCCCCAGCTCCGCAACTTCCTCTGTCATCAGGATGAGGATCTCCTCATTTCCTCCCGTCAATCGGTGAGGCTTCGGGGGTCTCAAGTTTTCACTCGTCGTGACCCTTCAAAGTTGCGGCTTTTACAGAGTGCTCCTAATCGCTGGGGGTGCAGAAAAAGACTTCTCCACAGGCGTCTGTCAACATTCCCAATATTTCCACCATACTCCAAGAAGAAATCTGCACTCGAGACGCACGTACTTCTTTTATTTTATTGGCAAGCCTCTTGGCAACTTGAGTTCAGGATGCGTTTCAGCTGTCTCTGCAGCCTTTCTCAACTGCTGGGAGTGCCGGTATAAATGTATGTCTCTAATGTTTGCACATGAGTCAATTAGACTGAAATAGTAAAAATACTTTGTTTCTCAGCACCAAATTCAATTTGTTTAAATCAATGAACAGTGTCTCTTTAAATTCATAGACCAGTGTCTGTCTTTAAGGTGCGAGAAAAATAACATCCACTGTGCAAAATATGCCATTTTATAAAAAATAAACCAGCATTCCTTGTCAAGTTGCTGCTGTTATGATTCCTTTAAAATCGTTTTCAGTCTCACCAAATTGCTGTTACTGCCTTGCGCCTCACCACTAGGCAGCTGCCTTCTGTGACCCCAGCTCCGAAACTTCCTCTGTCATCAGGATGATACACATATATATATATAGAGATAGATAGATAGATAGATAGATAGATAGATAGATAGATAGATAGATAGATAGATAGATAGATAGATAGATAGATAGATAGATAGATAGATAGATAGATAGATCTTACTGGTGGTCGCCAGTAGATAGTTATAGTTAGGACCACGTTTCCATAGAACATTTTTTCTTTGATTTGCCTATATCTTTGGCGTCGTTTGACGAATCTTCACAAAATTCTCCAAAAAAGTGTCATAGTGAGCCTTGTTGTGCATGGAAACTTTCGCGGTTAACCGTCAAGTGGGGGCATAGAAAAAGGGGGTCAAAATAAGTGTGTTTCCCATGTTAATTCCCTTAGGAGCTTTGAGCACAACTACAGACTGAACCGCTGGATGGAAGGTAGATTTTGGTTCGCAGATCACACTTTCAGTTATCCGGTGTAAATCCATTCAGTAGTTGTTGAAAAATGTAAGGAAAATTAAATAAGGATATCTGAGATCATGTCTAATTCGCAAATAATAACAAGCTTGTGCAGGGAAATGTAGAGCTCTGATTGGCTGTCAACACTTCAGCCAGTAAGTGTTGATAGCTATCTTGGTACTCTGCTTCAGCCGAGTCCCACAAAAACAGGGCAAAAAAGAAAATGGGGGACGGTAGGAATACCCTGGCCCCCAAGCCTTGGTCTTGAGTTTCCCCTGATACCCAGCCACGTCATAAGAGTATTTTGTTTTTTAATTCATGGTGATTTTTGTGAAATATTCACGAATATCACCATGAATTAAACAAAAAAATAAGTGCTGGCCCCTGTGCTTGTTTTAATTGTAGCCCCGGGTGGGCCACATCCTGGGGGCATGCGGGAATTATTCCAAAAATGGAGGGGGCGTACAAGGCCCCCCTCAAAGGGCTTAATAATTCCCCAGGGACCACCACACCCCCAGGGCTAGATATATTAAGAAACATGGGCCGGGCTGACCTACCCGAGGACCTCCACCTCTCCAGGGCAACATTTTAAATGCTTGGGGTAGCCTTGCGGACCCCACCCGAGCCCCATGGACCACTACCTCCACGGGGCTTAAAATAAAATGCTTACGGGTGCTGCACAGACCTCCCAAAGCCCCAGGGATCACACCCCCCAGGGAAGGCCAGTGAAAGTGAAAGGAGGGGGACGCGTGGCCCCCCTCCTGGAGCCAATAATGTCCCTGAGGACCATCAGCCCCCAGGGCCGACTCCTGCTGTGTCCCAGGGTGCCCACCACAGGGGCATAGCTGTTTGCTGTGACTTGGTGGGAGCTTTGACAGCTCCCGACAAGTCAGTGCAAACACTCCGCTTCCAGCAATCGGGAGGTGACAAAATGCTCTCGCTTTCTGGAAGCGGAGGTTTCATCTGTTTCCTTGCCCACTGTCAAGCAGGCAGGGAAACAGACAAAACAATTGCTCTCACAGGCAGGGGGCTGCTTGCTTAGCTGCTTCCTGTCTTAAAGAGCAAAGCCTTGATGCTCCCCCTGTGGTCTCGGGGCAAAATAAAGGTGAGAAACAAGCAGAAAGAGGCAGAATAAAGGTCAGCAATGAGCAGAAATAGGCAACATAAATGTGAGAAATGAGCAGAAAGAGACAGAATAAAGGTGAGAAATGAGCAGAAAGAGGCAGAATAAAAGTCAGAAAAAAGCAGAAAGATGACAAATAAAGGTCAGCAACAAGCAGAATGAGGCAAAATAGAGGTCAGAAACAAGCAGCAAGAGGCAGAATAAAGGTGAGAAACGAGCAGAAAGAGGCAAAATAAATGTCAGAAATGAGCAGAAAGAGACAAAGGTGAAAACGAGCAGAAAGAGGCAAAATAAAGGTCTGCAATTATCAGTAGGAGGCAAAAATAGGTGAAAAACTAGCAGAAAGAGGCTGAATAAAGGTCAGAAGCAAGCAGAAAGAGGCAAAATAAAGGTGAGAAACAAACAGAAAGAGGCAAAATAAAGGTCAGCAATGAGCAGAAAGAGTGAGAAACCAGCAGTAAGAGGCTGAATAAAAGTCAGAAACGAGCATCAAGAGGCAAAATAGAGGTCAGAAATGAGCAAGAGGCAGAATAAAGGTCAGAAATGAGCAGAAAGAGGCAGAATAAAGGTCAGCAATGAGCAGAAAGAGGCAAGATTAATATGAGAAACTAGCAGAAAGAGGGCAGAATAAAGGTCAGAAACGAGTAGAAAGAGGCAAAATAGAGCAGCGAAACGAGCAGAAAGAGGCAGAATAATGGTCAGAAGCGAGCAGAAAGAGGCAAAATAGAGATCAGAAATGAGTAGCAAGAGACAAAATAAAGGCAAGCAATGGGCAGAAAGAGGCAAAATAGAGATCAGAAATTAGCAGAAAGAGGCAAATAGAGGTCAGCTATGAGCAGAAAGAGGCAAAATAAAGGCCAGCAACAAGCAGAAAGAGGTAAGATAGAGGTCAGAAACTAGCAGAAAGAGGCAAAATTAAAGTCAGAAATGATGAGAAAGAGGCAAAATAGATGACAGCAATGAGCAGAAAGAGGCAAGATAAAGGTCAGAAATGAGCAGAAAGAGGCAAAAACGGAGGTCAAAATTGAAGAGAAAGAGGCAAAATATAGGTCAACAATGAGTCCAAGTCCATTGAGTCTCATATTGGTCAGGAGTTGGGGCACCTGGAAGTAAATCCTCTCTCTTCCTCTATTATGATAGAAGTGCCTGCATTAGGTGGACAAGGGCAAGAAGAAGGGCACAAGGGTATTGGGATAACAGGCTATCATAAGTGGGAGGGATTGGGCACTATATTGGAGAACCGTAAAGCAAGGATAGACCTGGTTGATTCAGAGAGTATAGCAGTAAAAGTAAGTGAAGTTCCACCATAGGTAGAGCAGACCATGGATAGATTTCTCCAAACCCTCTCTCGTATGGATTCTCTCCCTGTATGGATTGATCCTAATCAAGGGAGATTTTATGATGGGGGGGGCTGGTTTTCCTAATCAAGGGAGGTTCTATGATGGAAGGGCTGGTTTTACTTCTACATCAGTACAAGTTACGGATTCAGGGGCTGAGCAAAGGCAGAGCAATAGGGTATTTGCAGGACCTGGGTCAGGACAAGTATCTTACACTTTGATCTTTGTTTCCTTGTTCGATAGGGAATTGGGTTTATTTATCAGCTGTTTTCTACTGCAGCTATTATATGATATAGAGGATCTGAGATTGGTAACAAGTAGAGATATTGAGCGAGTATTCCTAGACCCTCGAAGCGGACTCCTAAATTCCAGAGTAACTTTTAGCTCTGGGATAATCGCATTGCTAATCCTGGCCAATATTGATCATTTTAGGAAAAATTGGATTGATGTTCTCCGTTCGAGGAGCCAGTTGTTGCTCAGATAGAATTCCATAGGAAAGACTGCCAGGGCTTAGGTAGAGTTATATCTAATAGCAGGAGGGCTGTAAATCTGAAAGATATTAAAATCTCGGTTGGCAGTACTACTGGGAAAGAGTGATTAATATTGTGGGGTATGATGACCAAAGGGTCAACTAATCCAGAGGGGAAGACCATTGGAGTTGGGTAGCTGGTTCACTGAATGCTTCTAAAGAAATCATAAAACTCCCTATGCTGCAGAGGTAGCCCCCTGGGAAAATTCTGTCCTGGAACATGGCAGGTTTAGGACACCCTAGCACTAAGCTAAATTTATTAATGATATTTGATCCAAAGATAATTTGCCTACAGGAAACATGGAGCTGTGCAGATTTTAATTTTAAGAACTATTTTGTTTTGTGTTGTGCAACAAAACCTTAAGTAAAAGGTCATGTAAGTGGAGGTCTAGCTATTTTACTTAGCGGCAGTATAAATTGGAATCCTTTGGTTTTTTCTATCCGTCAAATCTATGCATGTGCATAAAAGTGACATTGGGTAATGTTATAGGTCAGTTCTCAACCTTTTTACTGGTAAACGTATACATTCCCCCTGGGAGGGCGTCTGACTCTCTTGTTGAATCCATTTTCTCTTTTGTGCATAAAATTAGTTCTTCAGAAGAATGCACATTGATAATTATGGTGGGAGATTTTACCGCCAAAATCTGGAATTGTTCCTCTTTAGCTTTTGGTAACCGGGAGTTGGAAGACGTTTGGACCATCCTTGAAACAACTTTGCATGGTCATATTAGATCAGATAGGCAAGGGTTGAGTTTTTTGGATTGTCTGAGAACTAATGATCTTGTTATTTTAAATGGAAGATTTCCAGAGGACTCCCCAACTTGCCTTACTGTTCATTCCCCCTGGGGGTAGTCACTAATTGATTACATCATGGTATCTTATAAATTTTTTGGCGCATTACGCAGTTTAAGGTACTGAGGACAAATTTGAGTGACCACAGCATTTTATTAGTGGACATCGATTTGGAACTTAAAATGCTTGAGCTCTGGAATCCCAGAGATGATACTATTGTGTATAATAAAACAAATAGGCGTATCTTTTGGTCTAATAAAAAGTTGACATGCTTGGGGGGGGCTTGTTAAAAATGCAAGCTCTGGTCTAATACAGGAAAATCCCATTGTTTGGTTTGAGAAGCTATGGCTTTATTTAGATCATGTGTAAGTAAGAAACAAGCTAATGGTACTAACCACTCGGTGGCCACCTCCCTGGAGGTAAAAAAGTTAGATCGGGAGCTGAATTCCTAAGAAATTGATCAATTTAAGTAGTCATCATTGATGAGGCAAAGGGAAATCAATAGAATGAAGCGGGTAAGAACGAGATTAAAGGTATCCTAATGTAGAGGAGTGGAGGATCTAAAATGGATTAAACTGAGAGAGGTTGCACATTCTGGTGACTCACGTAAATATTGGGCTCTAATAGCCGAATACTGTGACTACAGAATTAAGGCTGAAGCCATTTTAATATCCGATGCTGAATGGATCCAATATATCTCACAGTTATATGCATTAAATTCTAAGGCCAGGTTTAATTTGGATTCAATCAGCGAATCTCCCTTGGGGAATGTTTATGGCCCCCCTTCCTCTAAGGAGATAGAGTGCTTCATTAAAAGAGCAAGGTATCCTGGTGCGATGGGCCCAGACGATCTACTGATAGCCATTATTAAACAAGGTAGCTCCACATGGGCTCTTTTTCTCTATCCGGTGTTTCATTACTGCTATGCACACCATTACATTAAAATGGTTCCAAAATCTCTCCTGCAAGTTTCAGGCAGATCGCATTCTTGGATGCGATCGGAAAACTGTTTGCTAATAGTATACTTCTTCACCTTCAGGACTGGGCCTTTGGTAATGATGTACCTGCAGAGCAAGAGGGTTTTCGTAAGCATAGTGGTACCTTAGATAACATTGCTGCCCTGCAAACTTTGATTGAAAAATATCCAATAGGCAAGGGTATGGCCTTGTATGCTGCCTTTATAGATTTCTCCATGGCGGACGACCGGGTTGACCGAGGGACGCTGTGGAGGAAATTGGCCACAATGGGGATTCCCCCGCATCTGATTAGATTGGTTATTGCATTCCTCAACTTGGACACAGGTCCTGATGGGAAGGAACAAGGGCCTGTCGAGTAAAGTGGAAGATAGAACAAATGACTGTCTGACATAAAATGTCTGGCACCTCAAAGGTTTGTTAAGAAAACCCTCACACACCAACCTGGTTGGTGTCATGCTTCATCATCGGGTCCCAGCTGGGTAGCCGAATGCTACCCGGCTGTGCTACAACACCTGTTTACAGTGGAGCAGGTTTCAAGGTGAATGTGAATGTGATGAAGTGCGTGAAAAGTAAAAATACCTCCAGAATACTACCCGTTACTTTTATTCGTGGTAGTCTGGGATATAGTTAAAAGAGACATGAGAGTGGATAAGAAACTACTAATATTCTACGTAGTTGGTTATATTATCCTTAGGTCGACATGTTTCAGCCCTTAACAAAAATATACGGGCTTTCTTCAGGACCTCTCAAATAAATAAATGTGAGTGATGTGAAAAAGTGTGATAAAAAATTATTACCACATGAGATGCATTTTTAACACTCACGCTAAGGAGTGCTATTTATGCGGCAAGGACTGGCGATGTGTAGGTCCTTATTAAAATGTAGAATACATTGATTCATATGTAGACGTTCTTATCTGGTCCACATCACTCACATTTATTTATTTGAGAGGTCCTGAAGAAAGCCCGTATATTTTTGTTAAGGGCTGAAACATGTCGACCTAAGGATAATATAACCAACTACGTAGAATATTAGTAGTTTCTTATCCACTCTCATGTCTCTTTTTTAACTATATCCCAGACTACCACGAATAAAAGTAACGGGTAGTATTCTGGAGGTATTTTTACTTTTCACGCACTTCATCACATTCACATTCACCTTGAAACCTGCTCCACTGTAAACAGGTGTTGTAGCACAGCAGGGTAGCATTCGGCTACCCAGCTGGGACCCGATGATGAAGCATGACACCAACCAGGTTGGTGTGTGAGGGTTTTCTTAACAAACCTTTGAGGTGCCAGACATTTTATGTCAGACAGTCATTTGTTCTATATTTCTTGGCCGTCCACTTTGGTTATATTATAAATTTGCAGGGACAAGGACGGTCGTCCTAGAGTCCTAGCTCTTTACCTTGGTTTTGAGTAAAGTGGAAGCCCATAATGGGGTGAAGCAAGGATGTTTATTAGCACCTCTCCTTTTTTCTCTTTACATCAATGACTTGCCTAGTAGGGAGGGGCACTGTAAAGGGGACCCACCGAAGTTAACAACAATGAAACTCAGCTGTCTACTTTACGCGGATGACGCCATCCTGTTAGATTTAACCCCGATAGGTTTATAAAGGCGTCTTAACGAGCTAGGCCATTATGCTGAGGAATATTTTGTTAAAATAAATATCTCCAAAAGTAAAATCATGGTTTTTAGGTCCTGGGGTTGCAGGGTTAGGAAAAATGTGCACTAGTTTTTGGGGAAGATAAGCTAGATGCAGTGAAGCTGTACCCATATTTAGGTAGAACTTTTTCAATGAAGTGCTCTAGCAGTGATCACATCGGCCAGTGCAGACGTATGGCAATATTTCAGGTCTCCGCAATTGGCAGGCTATATAAATGCTGTGGGCAAAGACATTTTGCACATGTTTTATCGGTTTACAAAATTAAAATCCCGCCTTCACTGAAAATCAGTGGATGAACAGCACTGGGATTTTTTTGAGAAGGGCTCTGTTGGTGCAAAATCTGTAACCTGAATTGTGCAGCCACTTCAGCGGCCCTTCAGCTCAAATTAGGGCTCCTTTTGACCTATGTGTTTGCCATGGCAGCAAGCCTAAGGTGGGGTAATGCCTTACTGAATAGTGATGTGTGTTCTATACGGGCTGCACTAAAACATGAAATGTTTTCTTGCCTGAAGGGAAAAAGCGTTGTCTTTAGAAATTATGAGAAAGCCTTTGACTTGTTTGAAATTGGGCAAAGTGGAGCATGCCCTCTTCCAAAGCAGGTCTTGAAAACTCTAATCAAAAAAACAAATTATGAAGTCAGTCACAAAAGAGATACTGTACTGTATTTAAGGTATTTTAGGAATGACAATAGTGGAGAGTAGTATGTGTAAACAACGTCAACCTTATGTGGCATGGAATCTTCCCCATGGAGTGCGTAGAACTATCCTGTTACTAAGGCTGAATTTGCTCCCCTTGCAAATTATAACAGGAGCGTGGGAGGGATTAGCCAGGGAAGATAGACTTTGCGACCTGTGTGGAAACTGGGTGCAGGATTTAAATCATGTGTTATTTGTCTGCCCCCCACTACAGCCATTACAACGTCAATTATTAAGACCAGTGTTTCTAAAGTAAAACATCACTACAGCGGTGGAGGCCCAGAATTGTCTTTTGGCCCCTTCCTCTGAATCTGCATGTATTAAAAATTTTAGCTTTTTAAAACAATTTTTAAATATTTTTTAGAGAGGATTATTACATTGTGTTTAGCTCTGGAATGTTGAATATGGCCCCTTTAGGGTAACATAATTTGCACACTATAAGTAGAATCTTAGGGCATTATGAATTGTATTGTTGAAGCTATTAGAGTAGTTAAATGGTTTAAAGCCACTTGCACTGACCTTGCACTGTATTGTAATTGATTTGTGCAATTATCCCCATATACGTTGTCTGGCGCACTTGCACTTTATACATCATGGACTTTTACTATACGTTGAGTATGTTTTATTTTTGATTATTGCTGCTATGAATTTTACACTGAATAATGAGATTTCTAACTGTTAGGTTCCAGAACGTATTTTACTTTGCTAGTATGAACTGTATAATTTGTTGTTTTGGGAGTTTTCTTTGTATATCTTATGTAGAACTCATTGGAGTTCCAAATTATAACAAAACATTGATATTTATTGATATTGAGGTCAACCATGAGCAGAAAGAGGCAAGATGAAGCTCAGAAACGAGCAGAAAGAGGCAAAATAGATGTCAGAAATCAGCAGAAAGAGGCTAAATGAAGGTCAGAAAGAGGCAAGATAGAGGTCAGAAATGAGCAAAAAGAGGCAAAATAAAGTTTTAAAATGAGCAGAAAGAGGCAAAATAAAGATCAGAAATGGGCAAACACAAGACAGAATACAAGCAGAGAAAGAGCAGAACCTACTCAGGCACTCATGCATCCATTAACAGAACAACTTAAACTCTCTCACAGCCACTCACAGACCAATTCAGACTCTCATGTACCCACTCATAGATGAACTCAGACATGTACACCCAGTCACAGACCCAGTCAGATACTCATTCACCCACTTATAGTATTACTCATACTCTCTCTCACCTACTCACAGACCTACTCAGAGACTCATGTACCAACTCACAGACCCACTCAGAGACTGACATTCCCACTCACAGACCCACTCAGAGTCTCATGTACCCACTCACGGACCTACTAAGACACTCATGCACTCACTCACAGACTAATTGACATACTCATGGAAGTACTCACAGACCCACTCAGATACTATCACACACACTCACAGACCCACTCAGGCACTTACTCAGACACTCATGCACCCACTTAGACACCCACTCAGGAACTCAAACACCCACTCACAGACCCACTAAGATACTCACACACCCACTGAGACACTCATGCACTCACTCACACACTCACTCTGAAAGGTTACAGGGTACAGTTAGGAAATAACATTAAAAAAATAGATATTCACTGAAAAAATCAAAGGTTAGAGGGAAGTTATAGTTAGGAAATAGAATTTAAAAAACCTTATAAATTCACTGAAAAAGACAAAGATTACAGGAAATCCTAATTAGGAAAAAGAATTAAAAAAACCTTAGCAATTCACTGAAAAAAACAAAACCAGTGAAATTCAGCAGTTTTAGTTACCTGCGCTAACTATAACTTACGCCCCCGCAATGCACTGCTTATGACCTAATATATTACATCACTCATGACATGGTCAGTGACATCACTGATGACATCTCAAATGACATCACTGATGACATCATACACAGAACCAATCACACATCCAATCACACACTCACACAACCACTCATACACCCACTCACAGGAAACAGTCCAAACAATGAAATGAGTATTACATCTGAATGAATCCTGCCTGTGTATTTATTAAAGAACAGCCCACTGTTTTGTCCAACACCTGTACTCAACTGGAGTACTCACTAATGGCTAATTAGTAAGTGCTACTCATTTGGCGTAATGTATAGTGTATTTCCTGCACTACAATAGTGTAAAGAATGCTAAAGAAATGTGTCCAATGGCCTTGTGTTTCTGTAAGTTTGGCATTGTGATTGTTGCTTGACCGTCTTCAACAGATAACTGTAGAAAGTGGTATTGCAGTGAAAACACAATTGTTGATTTCTACTTTGCAGAGGTAAGTGCTTGTTTCTGTGTGCAGATGTGACTGTATCCCTAGGCATGAACAATGCCTCTTCAAAATGTTTGCAAAACATGCTGGAGGAGCCTTTTAGTAAGGTATCATCATTATGTGTTTGAGTGGATTAATAACTGCAGCTTATTTTTAGAATTTCTTTATTTTTGCGACGTCGTCGCAGACCCCCCGGTGATGGCACGAAGAGCGCGTGTTTTTGAGAGACTCTGAAACATATATATAGACATATTTCAATTAATGTGTGACACTAGTTGTTTAGTAATATACTGTTTAAACTTGAGTTTCTGTAATGATTTTTCAAAATAATCACTTTTATTTGGTGTTTTAGGTCTTCGCGGTGGCGTCAGAAGTCGCGAGGACGTCGGTAATCACGAAGAGTGCTTGTTTTTCAGAAACTGTGAAACACATATATTGACATATTTCAATTAATCTTATACACTAGTGTTTAGTAATATACTCTTTAAACTTGAATTTCTGTAATGATGTTTCGAGAAAATCGCTTTTACTTGGTGGTTTAGGTTTTCACAGCAATGCCAGAAGTCGCAATGTCGTCAGTAATCGCGAAGAGCACATGTTTTTGGGAAGTGTATAACAGAGGTTTATACATATTAGATTGTATGTTGAAAATTAAGGGTTTAATATGATATGGTTATGGCTTATGTTTGAGTACTTAATTTGAACACATTTGTTTTTCTTTTTAATGTCTGGTCTTCGCAATGATGCCAGTCGGCGCGAACAATAAGTGACCAGGAAAGAAAGGAATATGATTGGATGATACACTTTTCAAGTATAAGAATAGGAAGAACACACCCATTTACCTTTCTTGAACATTCTTTGAGACATCTTCACTGTGAGGACCTCATTAACATTTACTGCTGTGCTTTTTTCCATCTTTTCGGGAAAAATGGCAACTCAGCCTTTAGAGGTGGAACACCAGGAGGAGCAGGAGGGCCAGGAAGTCCAAAATGTGCACTCTGGGGATTCTGAAGATATGGGGTCTCCCCAGAAGAAAACAAGCATTGCATGGGATTTCTTCTCCAATCCTTCGGGTGAATCAAAGACTGTTGCCAAAATTGTGCAATGAATAATGTGCGATAAGAAACTATCAAAGACCACAAATAAGAAATATTCTTGCAGGACTACGTCCATGCTTTGTCACCTGAAAATGTACCACTGCAATCATTTGAAAGCAGCAAGAAGACAGCGAGAGGCTGAAGGACCCATAACTTCATTGGCAGCAGCAACAACACCAGGGCAGAGAGTCCCTTCGCAGGTGCAAACTCAAACTGAAGACTTGGCTCCAGAGTTTTGCCATATGGCATCATATTGCATGGACTGCAGAGTTGTGCTCAGTGCTGGAGAGCAGTCCATAATAGCTCTTCGCGATGCTTCAAAGACCCATAAATGCAAATTATTTTGGGGGGGGCTTGATAGTTTTTCCACATTTTTGAGTGCTTGATGAAGTTTTTGCACTTTTAGTTTAAAAATCACAAAAAAAAAAAAAAAACCTTCAAAGAAACATCTTTACAGTCGAAAAAATAAGCTGAATGAATGAATGAGTGCATAGTATGTATATAGTGATTAAATGAGTAAATGAGTGGTGTATGGATAATTGAATGTGTGCATGAGTGGTGCATGCTTGTTAGAATGAGTGCATGAGAGGTGCACAGGTGAGTAAATGTGCATATTAGTGGTTTATGAATGTTGAAATGAGTGCATGAGTGGTGGATATATGTTAGAGTCAGTGCATAAGCAGTGGATAGATTATTAAATGAGTGCATAAGTGGTGCATGGATGGCTGCATAAGTGTATGAGTTGTGTTTGGATGATTGAGTGCATGAGTGGTGCATGGATGATTGAATGAGTGCATGAGTGGTGCATGGATGAATGAATGAGTGCATGAGTGATGAATGGATGTTATGTTATGTTAATAAATTTGTAAAGCGCATGGCTACCCCAGCCCCGTGGTGTCCCAGCCCTAGTTCCAGGACAGACTTCGGAAGGAGAGACAAGGCTGAGATATTAGGCCGGGAATAACCAAGTTTTCACAGCCTTTCTAAATGACCAGTGATTCTGGATGCTCCTGATGGTCACCGGGAGTGCGTTCCATAGGCCAGCACCTTAGCGCGGAATGAGCGCCCTCCCGCTCTTGCTCTTCTGACACGAGGAACACAAGCCAGATGGAGATGAGCTGAAGGCAGCTCACGTCAAGGGACGCACGGGTACAATAAGATGGATAGAATAGGGGGCACCTCGGAAGTAAAGATTCTGTGTGCAATGCACAGTGTCTTATAGTGGATTCTCTTATCCACAAGGAGCCAATGCAACCTGTGGATGAATCTGGAGACTGAGCAAAACTTAGGGAGTGCGAGTAGAGATCGCAACGCGGCATTTTGGGCCATCTGAAGTCTTCTAATATTCGTCTTATTAGCGCCCAGATACAAAGTGTTGCTATAGTCCAGTCTGGAAAGTATAGTGGACTGGACAATGGCCTGGCGTGTCTGTGAGTCAAAGAACACAAGCATAGGTTTGAGCCCTCATAGAAGTCCGAAACAGACACCCACCACTGATTTCACCCGAGCTTCAAAGGTCAACACTCTATTGACCCAGTCACCCAGGTTTTTTACTGCCTCCTTGGGCAGGGGGGTGACCCTAATGAGGCGGGCCACCTTTGATCTCCCCATGGATGAATATCTCTTCACAAAAGAAGAATTTCCGATTTGTTCGCATTTAGCTGCAAACAGTTAGCCGACATCCAATCAGCAACAGCCACCATGTCATCATGAAATTTGATCAGATTCTGATTAGAGTTGTTGGAGAAGAAGATCACGAGCTGAGTATCATCAGCATAGGATACTAATGAAAGCCCCCTGGCTTTTGCCACCACCGCAAGAGGTTGTATTTAAATGTTAAATAGCGTGGGGCTCAGAGCAGATCCCTGGAGAACTCCATAACGTACGGTAAGCACCTGAGAGCTATATGGGGAAGAAACAACCTGAAATGACGTGAACCAGGTTAGGGCATCTCCTCCAATACCAATCTCCTGTAAGCACCGCAACAGCATCTCATGCGATACGGTATCAAACGCGGCACTTAGATCGAGTAGGATCAGAGCAGAAGAGCTACCTTCATCTAGGGAGCCCTGCAAATGTTCAATAACCTCCAGCAGGGCAGCAGGGCGGATTCGATGCTGTGGCATAGTCTAAAACCATTCAGAGAAGAATCCAGAATTACATTGGTCTCCACAAATCTAGTTAAAATAGAATTGATATGGGATTCAGTACATTCGGGCAGGCATATGGACGGGGTAGGTGCTTACGAGCCGGCACCCGAGCTAAATTCCCGGTAAGGTGCGGGCATCCTGCGCCATTAGCCCTTGGAGTATTTCTCCCCTTGATATTAGGTCGCCATCAGGAGCGTTTTTCAACGATTATGTTGTAGCCTTACTGTAGGGTACACAGTTTAGGCCCGCCCTGATTTCATAGAGGGTTCTTATCCCTTTTAATCACTACTCACGTGCACTCAACACCACCTTTTGTTTTTCTGGTCCTGATGAAGCGCCACAGATCCTTGTGCCCACCCAGGCGCGAAACATGTTGGCCTTTTAGTTACCTGGGCACATTGCGCCTATTGGGGTAACATACAACCTACGGGTTTTTTATTCTGACAAGGGTACCGTCACATTAAAACATATCCCTTTTGGCAACCCTTGGTAAGTTTTAAACTTTGCACGCACTGACTCACCCTCCACATAGGACTCACCCCACATACCCGCATGCATCAGATGGCAGTTCTTAGAAGATCTCTGCTAAAGTGACCCTTCGGGGGACCCGTAGGGCATTCAGCGCCGGCCCGACGAAGAGTAAAATGCCCGATGATGAAGCATGACATCCTTCGGGGTGTGTGAGAGCAACGAGAGGCAAGACCTGCTCTTCCCTCTTACCAGTGGGTTCTAGGCCTAGGACCCCCTCCCTGTCTCCTTCCTTCCACTCTCTCTTTCCCTTCTCAGTGAGTGGGTGACACTTTGCACCCCTCCTCCGGAACAGTGTCCCCCCGTTTTTGATTTAAATTCAGTAATTTTTGCCAGGAAAGGTAGAAGGGAGATGGGGCGAAAATATTCTGGTTTAGATGCGTCCAGACCAAGTTTTTTCGGCAGGGGGATTACTTTAGCATGTTTCCATGGGACGGGTACAAACGCCATCGACAGTGAAGGATTTATCAGCTCGCAGCAAACAGGTAGGAGACGGTCTTGAAGTTTCAGGAACTGGTCAGGTTTGAGTGGATCAACTGGTTAGCCCGATTTAATTTGACTGCTTAGAGTGCATAGTTCAACACAAGGTAGCAGAGGGAAAGAGTGTAGAGATGGACTGTGGGAACTGATCTGTGCCTCTGGACTTACATTGCCAGAGTCAGTGGCAACATTTTTGCAGATATTCTCTACCTTTCTAATGAAGTAATTTGCCAGATCTTCACACTGAGTATTCAAAGTGATGGTAGGCTCTACTACCGATGCAGGTTTCCTCAGGTCATTCAGAAGAGAGAAAATACCTTTGGCAGAGTTGCTACTATTTTAAATTTTATATGCAAAGTGATCGGCCCTGGACTTCCGAAATAGTTTATGGTATGCCTTAATAGGTGATCGACATTGAATTTTTAGGAACAGGTCATAGGAGCTTCTCCGGGCATGTTCCAAGACCTTGCAGTTTTTTTTTGCAAGGATTAACGACTCATTAAACCATGGACTGGTCTGTGTTCTTTTCATATAGGTAAGTTTGGCAGGGATGCACCTATCGTGAGCATGCGTAAGCCATTCATGGAAAAGACTGTTTGCTACCTCTATATTGGGAGGCAGTTGGGGCCTCTGAGTTAGGAGGAGGTCTCGGAAATAATTTGCATCCAACTTATGCCAGGGGCGTTTCAAAGTAGGATTATAGCGGACATGTGAATTCGGGCCTTCAAATCGTAATGTCATAGAGATTAAAAAATGGTCAGACTAAGCCACAGGGAGAGGGGAGTGGACATTTAGATAGGTTTTTTTTTAGAACACAGGGTCTAGAATGTGCCCTGCTAAGTGCGTAGCACTTGGGACGCATTGCGCCAGCTGGCAAGCTGCGAGATCATCTAAGAAATTAGCGATCTCACTATCTTGACAAGCATCCCGGTGCAGATTGAGATCACCCAAAATATTAAGATTGGCAGACTGAGTAACCAGTATGGCGACTAGCTTAATCAAAGCCTCCCTAAATGCTTTAAAAGGACCAGGAGGGCAATAGATTAGCAGCCCTGATAGGGTAAAGTTGCAGTTGAATGCGATTTTAAAGAGAGAATTTTCGCAATCAGGAATAGTCTCTACTGTGAGACTGCACAAGTAGCTTTCTTTAAAGATTATCGTGATGCCCCCCTCTATTGCCCACTCTATTGGTTGAATGAGTGCATCAGTGGTGTTTGGATGATTGAATGAGTGCATCAGTGGTGCTTGGATGGCTGAATGAGTGCATGAGTGGTGCATGGATAATTGAATGAGTATATGAGTGGTATATGGTGATTGAATAAGAACATGAGTGTTGCATGGATGAGTGAATGAGTGCATGAGAGGTGCATGGATAACTGACTGAGTGCATGAGTGGTAAATGGGCATTAGAATGAGTGCATGAGTGGTGCATGGATGATTGAATGAGTACAGGAGTGGTGCATTGATTATTGAATGAGTGCATGAAATGTGAATGGATGTTAGAATGAGTGCATAAGTGGTGCATGAATGTTAGAATGAGTGCATGAGCACTTCATGGATGATTGACTGAGTGCACGAGTACTTCATGGATGATTGACTGAGTGCATGAGTGGTACATGAATGATTGAATGGGTGCATGAGTGGTGCATGGGTGATTGAATGAGTGTATGAGTGGGGCATGGATGATTGAATGAGTGCATTAGTGGTGCATGGCTAATTGAATGAGTGCATGAGTGGTGTATGGATAATTGAAGGAGTGCATGAGTGGTGTATGGATAATTGAATGAGTGTATGATTGGTGTATGGATGATTGAATAAGTATATGAGTGATGCATGGATGAGTGAATGAGTGCATGAGAGGTGCATGGATAACTGAATGAATGCATAAGTGGTGCATGGACATTAGAATGAGTGCATGAGTGGTGCATGGATGATTGAATGAGTGCATTAGTGGTGTATGGATAATTGAATGAGTGCATGCATGGTGTATGGATGATTGAATAAGTACATGAGTGATGCATGGAAGAGTGAATGAGTGCATGAGAGGTAAATAGATTACAGAATGAGTGCATGAGTGGTGCATGGGCATTAGAATGTATACATGAGTGGTGCATGGATGATTGAATGAGTACAGGAGTGGTGCATGGATGATTGAATGAGTGCATGAAATATGAGTAGATGTTATAATGAGTGCATAAGCAGTGCATGGATGTCAGGATGAGTGCATGAGTACTTCATGGTGGATTGACTGAGTGCATGAGTGGTGCATGGATGATTGAATGGGTGTGTGAGTGATGCATGGATAATTCAATGAGTGCATGAGTGGTGCATGGATGATTGAATGAGTGCATGAGTGATGTGTGGATAATTGAATGAGTGTATGAGTGGTGTATGGATGATTGAATAAATACATGAGTGATGCATGGATGAATGAATGAGTGCATGAGGGGTGCATGGATAACTGAATGAGTGCATGAGTGGTACATGGGCATTAGAATGAGTGGTGCATGGATGATTGAATGAGTGGATGAAATGTGAGTGGATGTTAGAATGAGTGCATAAGTGGTGCATGGATGTTAGAATGAGTGCATGGGTACTTCATGGATGATTGACTGAGTGCATGAGTGGTGCATGGATGATTAAATGGGTGCATGAGTGGTGCATGGGTGATTGAATGACTGTACGAGAGGGGCATGGATGATTGAATGAGTGTGTGAGTAGTGCATGTATGTTAGAATGCATGCATGAGTGGTGCATAGATAATTAAATGAGTGCATGAGTGGTATATAGATAATTGAATGAGTGCATGAGTGTTGTATGGATAATTGAATGAGTGTATGAGTGGTATATGGTGATTGAATAAGTATATGAGTGATGCATGGATGAGTAAATGAGTGCATGAGAGGTGCACAGATAACTGACTGAGTGCATGAGTGATAAATGGGCATTAGAATGGGTGCATGAGTGGTGCATGGATGGTTGAATGAGTACAGGAGTGGTGCATGGATTATCGAATGACTGCATGAAATATGAATGGATGTTAGAATGAGTGCATAAGTGGTGCATGGATGTTAGAATGAGTGCATGAGTACTTCATGGATGATTGACTGAGTGCATGCGTGGTGTATGGATGATTGAATGGGTGCATGAGTGGTGCATGGGTGATTGAATGAGTGAATGAGTGGGGCATGGATGATCGAATGAATGCATTAGTGGTGCATGGCTAATTGAATGAGTGCATGAGTGGTGTATGGATAATTGAATGAGTGCATGCATGGTATATGGATGATTGAATAATTACATGAGCAATACATGGAAGAGTGAATGAGACATGCATGGATAACTGAATGAGTGCATAAGTGGTGCATGGACATAAGAATAAGTGCATGAGTGGTGTATGGATGATTGAATGAGTGCATGAGTGGTATATGGATGATTGAATAAGCACATGAGTGATGCATGGAAGAGTGAATGAGTGCATGAGAAGTACATGGATAACAGAATAAGTGCATGTGTGGTGCATGGGCATTAGAATGAGTACATGAGTGGTGCATGGAGGATTGAATGAATACAGGAGTGGTGCATAGATTATTGAATGAGTGCATGAAATATGAGTAGATGTTAGAATGAGGGTATAAGTGGTGCATGGATGTTAGAATGAGTGTATGAGTACTTCATGGATGATTGACTGAGTGCATAAGTGGTGCATGGATCATTGAATGGGTGCATGAGTGGTGCATGGATAATTCAATGAGTGCATGAGTGGTACATAGATGATTGAATTAGTGCATGAGTGGTGTATGGATGATTGGATAAATACATGAGTGATGCAAGGATGAGGGAATGAGTGCATGAGAGGTGCATGGATAACTGAATGAGTGCATGAGTGGTACATGGGCATTAGAATGAGGGCATGAGTGGTGCATGGATGATTGAATGAGTACCGGAGTGGTGCATGGAATATTGAATGAATGGATGAAATGTGAGTGGATGTTAGAATGAGTGCATAAGTGTTGCATGGATGTTAGAATGAGTACTTCATGGATGATTGACTGAGTGCATGAGTGGTGCATGGATCATTGAATGGGTGCATGAGTGGTACATGGGTGTTTGAATGAGTGCATGAGTGGTGCATGGATGAATGAATGAGTGCTATATGGATGAGTGCATCAGTGGTGCATGGGTGATTGAGTGCATGAGTGATGCATGGTGTTAGAATGAGTGCATTGGTGTTGGATGAATGATTGAATTAGTGCATGAGTGGTGCATGGATGATTGAATGAGAGCATGAGTGGTGCTTGGATGTTAGAATGCATACATGAAAGGCCCATGGTTTATTGAATGAGTGCATGAGTTGTACATGGATGATTGAACAGTTTACATTTTGTATAGGAGTTTAAATGTGAACATTGCCCTAAAACTGCATACAGAGGCTGATCTTTTCAAGGCCCAAAACATGAAAAAAGCACTACTTCTCTAGATATTACATTTGAAACTCTTAGTTCTTTAGCAGAAATATGAATGAGTGTCTCAGTGGCTATCTCTTGCTGTGATTCCATGTGCATATAAGCTTGTGGGTAAATGAATGCCTATCCTAATCACCTCTATGGTTCTCTAAATGTGTCTATAAGGGGCTGCATGGTTTGCCTTGTGGGTGTGATACTGAATATTAGGTTTTCTTTTACCTGTGAGTGCAATTGCATCCCTGAGTACTCTATAGATATCCCGTCTGTCTCTCTATGTGAGTGAATGTTTAGCTGCTTCTATCACTATGTCCATGGGTGTTGCTGTGCATGTCTGCTTTTCAAATAAGATGTCTTAGATACAAATGTGGGGAGCAGGCTGGATGTTTGATAGGGCACATGAGTTTATATGAGAGCATATAGCTTAATAAATCTTCAGAATACATGGTACCTTTTAAGCAGACATCAGCGTGGTCTATAGCTTAGCTGCACCTTATCTTAGAGGAGAGTTATACGTAGTACAAGAGCAGTTTAACCCTTCTGTAGGAGTTTTTAATATGAAAGTTGATCTACCAATAAAACTGAATGCAGTACCTGAACTGAACAAGGTCCGAAAAATGATCCTACAGCTACTTCTCTACATCTTAGACTTCAAAGTGTCAGTTATTTAGGAGATATAGGAATGAGTACCTCAGTACCTATCTGGACTGCCATTCCATGTCTATATAAGTTTGTGGCTAAATGACAGCATCTCTTTGTGAAATGTATGGTACTCTAAATCTGTATGTAGAGGGCTGTATGGATTGCCTCCTGGGTGTGTTAGAGAGTATTGGGTTTTTCAAGTCTGTGTGCAACTGCCTCCATTGGCGTTAGATACATATTACTTGTGCCTGTCTGTGTGAGTAAATGTGTGTGTGCTTCTGTCACTATGTCACTGGGTGTTTCTCTGCCTGTCTGCTTTTCTACTAAGGTGTGTCAGATTATAGTCTCAGTGGCAGGGTGGATATACAGTTGTCACATGGGTTTGTATGAGCGCATATAGCTCAGTGAATTTTAAGAGTACATGTGTTACCTTTTAAGCACATACCAGGGGCATATTTTCAAGGACTCATCACCGAGTTAGCGGCACTTTATTGCAGCCAAAGTGGTGATAAATTCATCGCACCATTCACAAGCAGGTGCTAACAGCCGATATCACCAGTTTTCCCTTGATAGCAGCCGCATAAAACATCGCCACGGATGACACCGGCAACTAACGCTAATAATATGCAGAGTAGGCGTTCCCGTGCAAAAACCCGCGAAAACACCACTCCGCAACATTCTCAACGACCAGCCAGATCGGCGATAAGACTCAAAAACATGCGATAAGGCGCGTTAGCAGCATGGATTTAACACCTGCTCCTACCTGGTGTTAAGTCGGACGACAACCTGCACCATAAA